>JPJU01000009.1:0-16472 GCA_000750735.1 Pseudogymnoascus sp. VKM F-4246
GCTCTGTTTGAAAGTTAAGCTCCCTTATAGTTTGAGGGGTCTTTGAAGTCCAATTGTTACGCTCAACTATAGGAGGAGTCGGAGTTCTCAAATGTAGATTCAAGTGAGAGAGGACACTCTGCGGCTCGTACGGAACTAGTCCTGTAGCTCGGAACCCACTCTTAATGTTCTGCTCTGTAAATGTAGCTTTGAATGCTTCTTTAAATGCAGAGAGGAACTCAAGCTTTGTGATGTGGTTTAGCTGGTTCCGTACGAAGGTTTCAATCTGCTTTCCGTACGAAAGCTTTAGCGGAGCAAAGCAGCTCACATCAAGTGGAATGTGGTTTAGCCGGTTCTGTACGAAGGTTTCAATCTGCTTTCCGTACGAAAGCTTTAGCAGTGCAAAGCAGCTTACATCAAGAGGCTGAAGAATATGCGACAAGTGTAGTGGCATACAGAGGGTGATTATCTTCCGTTCTGTACAGTAGTGTTGAAATTGAGCAGAGAGGTGGCTCTCATGTCTGTCAAGAATGATGCGACGAGTGTGGTGGCATACAGAGGGTAATTATCTTCCGTTCTGTGCAGTAGTGCTGAAATTGAGCAGAGAGGTGGCTCTCATGTCCGTCAAGAATAAGAAGGCGATAGGTTCCGATCGAACAACTGTTTGTATATCGATCGAAGTGTTAAATCCACTCGTACCCAATTGAATTTGAAGTCCACCCATTCTCACTTAGCGTAATCACCCAATCGTACGAGCATTTGTATGCCGATCGAAGTGCTGGATCCACTTGTACCCAATTGAATTTGAAGTCCACCTATTGTCACTTAGCGTAATTACCCAATCGTCTGGTAATCCTGAGTCCTCGTACCAAGCAGAGAGGTGATTCTGCGCCTTGAAAATAATGAACGGCGGGAGTGCCCATCCGTACGAATTAACGCCTTGGATAATTGACACCCACTCTCTATTCCCTGGCTGTATAGTCTTCGGACGGCTCTTTGCTTCTGAGCTTGTAACTACCTTTGTAGTAGCGATAACTCCCATTGCGAAACCTGCTTCATCAAAGTTGTAGATATCCTGCTCTAATATTCCGTATTTTGCAACTGTGTTTCGTACGAGGGAGAACCACCCTTTAATAATCTTAGGATCTTTGCATTTTGCTCGTTTATAATCGTACTTTCGACTAAACTTTGCTTTGAGTTCCGTACGACGCTTAATGAAGTTGGTAGTCCAGTTCTTCCCAGTAGAGCTCTCACCTCGTTCGGAGAGTAGTAGGTCTGCCATTTCTTGTACATCTTGCGGCCAGGGTGGAAATCCGCGTGAATCTAGGTCGAGGATATACCGAACGAGAGCTGACTCCTCGTACGGAGTCAACTTACGTGAGTTAGGGGTAGAGTCGCGTCGGGAACTCATGCCATGGATTCGTCGTTGAATTGTTGCACGAGGGATATCATATGATTCTGCAGCTTGTCGGATACTCTTCAAATGACCATTTTTGATTGCTTGGATAGCTTGTAGTATTCTACCCTCTTTATCAGAGTATTGGGCTTGTGTTGGTGGTGGCATAGTTACTACAGTCAAGTGTACGCGTTTTGGTGTTTTCGTGGCTCACTCGCTTGGGTGGCTCACTCGCTTGTGAAATACGTTATATATTTTGTATAAATATGTGCTGTTTTTTATATCATTGAAACTACCCCAAATATTGATTCCAATCGTTTCATATCTCCAAACCAAGCTATTTAATCCAACCCACAGATATGTGCAACCTATGCACATATTTACAAATTCAAAATGGAAACATATTAACCAATATGCCGGTGCAAGGTTGACCCGCATAATGTCATTATGCGGGTAGGCTCACAGTTGACAATCGCGAGCGCCGACGTCAAAAATGCATCCCATGGTTCCAACCGCATTTCGGGTTTCACCAATAACAACGTCGCCATTTTTATACCCACCCGACACGTCGGCCAAATACACTGGCGCCTCCAAGGAAGGCTGTGATTCCGGTGAACACGATAAGAGGGCCGTATCCACTGCCGTATGCGAAACCTCCCTGATCTTTCCAAGGCATACCTCGAATAAGTATCTCACTCAGTGGGCCTGAGGCAACGTTTCCAATTCCTCTCCCTGCCGCTAGACAAGCAAAGACCATAACAGGTTCTGCAGAATTCTTCTTCTTCTGGACGGCGCGCATAATACCGGGATACGTGCTGGTGAAGCTACCGGCAAATAAACCGTATATGATGCAAAAGACATAAAGGGGTGCAAGAGACACTGCAAAGCCCCAGATGACAAATATGCCAATGGTAGATCCAACTGTCGATATCACGATACCGGTTGTAACGTGATATTTGTCGACAATTGAGCCCATAGCAATACATCCAAAGACACTAGCGACGTTGAAGATCACCACAGTCAACGCACTCTCAAGGCTTGATGCTCCGATGGTGCGCGCATAACTAGGGAGGTAAATAGACGGAAGAAAGAATCCGAGTGCCTCAATGACATTGCAAGTTTGTAGGATGCCAAATATTTTCGTGTTGAGAAAGCTGAAGTCGATGCGGCGAGTTTGAGTGCTTTGGGACAGCGGCACTCGAGGCTTCACGAAGTAGAGCAGGGGAGTCGTGAGGACGAACAAAGCAACCGCCCAGGCTCGTAAGGTCAGTTTGTATCCATATTTGTCAAGGAAAATTTGCATAGCGATTGGTAAAATAACCCCTGCAAGGCCCGTGCCTGCCTATATATTGAAGCTGTCAGAGATACCATAATATCTTCAAAGCGTCCTGGGAAACGAGCATACATACCCACATGATCCCGAATGCCAACCCCTTCCTTTTCACAAACCACTCGTCCATATATATAATGCATGGAGAGTATGCAAGGCTGCCTCCTATCGCATAGAAGATTCCTTGGGTGAGCATGAGGTGGGTAGTTGTGGTCGCAAAAGAACTGAGGCCCAGAGCTAGACACATTATGAACAGGCCCACGCCTGTGCAGTAAGGGCGAAACTTTGGCCATATCTGCAAAACTGCAAAAATAATGGGAAGATCGAGATACATGATGCCCTTTAAGTTGTTAGCCGGCCGAATTCTGAACTGGTCTTTCCGAAATAAGAGTCGCCGTCTCACCATGGCACAGGTTCCAATAACTGCGATGTTCCGCGATCCAGCAAATGGTTCATGCGTAGTATAATAGTCCAGGAAAACACCATAGGTGAAAGGGAAGCCTATCGCTGGGTGTCAGCACATCCCACTGCCATGGGTTCATGTGTGTGATTTTTAGCAAGAACACGAGGAACACCGTATGAATGATACAATGGTGTGAATGCTGACGGTCAAAAAGAGAAGAAATATAATATAGCATACCCCAAACTAGAGCTTCGATAACAAAACACGCTGCAAGGAAGAGCCACGCATCCTTCCCCCGGTCGACGGGAGGCAGAGAGAATTCATGAGGAGCGGGGTTATTTGGAGAGTCTAATTCAGCTTCGGCGTCCGAGGGCACACGGTTCTGGTCCTGCCAGATTCCAGAGGTTTGGTGATCATCTTCGAACCTGTGAAGCTCAATTTGCGAACTCGCCATTATGCCGTATAGTTTATGTCTTGTTGCGACAACGGAGGAGTGTGCGGGTAGAAGCGGCGAACCGAGAAGACATGGAGACGCTCGGATATCAGTCAGCACCTATTGCAAAAGTAGCTTAGTTCTAACGGCTGCACCCTTACAGTGGATCCTCGCACGACGTCATATGCAGCAGGGGTAGGAGTCTCAGATATCTTATCTGTGAATGGAGAATCGATAAATTAGCATTCGATGGTTGTCTCAGGGACGTTATTCTACCGTTGGGTACTCATAACACTCATAGCCCATAAATGTAAGGAGGGGCCGTCACTGACTGGATATTAATACTAGCCAGTTGGGCTAATTTTGTCTTGTAACTGCTTGGTTTATTTCTGGACGCGTTTATTTTTAGTCACTAAAAAGGAGGTATCACTTTAAGCCGTCCGTCCACCTTCAAACTTTTGAGCGGCGCGAATATTCAACATTTCAATCTCAGCAACTGCTCATACTCCTTTCGAGTCATGAGCGAGCGAAGCTCAACTTCCCCCTCCCCTTCAAACGATGCGCAGATTGACCCAGCCGCGAAGTCAGTTAGAACCACCTGCCATCTGGTAATGTGAGCAGACCAAATGGGGTCCTCGGCTGACTTTCCCTCCCCCAGGACTTTCCACCGCGTAATAACCAAAGCCCGGCCCTCTTTACGCCTTCCGATGACCATGGAGTCAATCATAAACTCCGTCGCGCAGAAGTCGCACTGAATCAAGCCCGAGCAGGTGATGCCGCCATCACCCTCCCCTCCATGATCGCAGCAGTCGCACTTCGCGACGCCAGGCCCAGACTCAATCTCTTTCCCGTTACTACTATGGAACATGCGATACTCAACCTTGCTATTTTCTAGGGATATGACCCTACCGCGGACGGTATTAACGTGAGGGCAGATGACGGCGCCCCAATTATTCGAGAACAGGTCCTCGTTACCACCGTGGACGGCGAATATATACTTATGGCGGATGATGAGCGCGTGGTTGATTATTCGAGTTGATGATGTCACTCGTACATCACGGGTTTCATTAATTGCGTCGCAATGTAGTAGCTTCAGGAGCGACCGGCTGTCTGCGCCTCGGCGGTGTCGTTTCATCGCCATTTGAAAGACGACATAGCTGAAGTTCATCCAGACGACGGTGAGACACCTTTCATCTATTCACTCTCAGATGGCACCTTTAGAGAGCTTCTTGTCCTTATCAAAGCGACAGATCCCCCCCGAACCTACCGCGCTTGAATTCTCGTTCCTCTCCAAGCTTCCCCCCGAGCTCTTAGCATACATCACTACATTCCTGCCTGCTGCCTCAGCTGCCTCCTTCGCCATATGTTGCAAGCCCCTTTGCAACTTACTCGCCATCCCATATTTTAAATGCAAGCGCGGCCACTACCCTTTCAAGACATCCGAGCTCCTTAGCCTTCTCGAGAGAGATCTTAAAAATTATATTGCATGCTACCACTGTGCAAAGCTACACACAAAGGTGATGCAATTTATTTAATGGCTATATGAGCACGTTATAAGGCCACTAATGGTCTAACAACCCATCCATCGCCAACATCAGACCCTCCTTTAACAATGGGGCCACATAATTATACTCACTCGCAGCTGCAGCCTTTAGATTCTATCGCTATTTCCATTTTAATCCCCCACTGGGCTCGAGGCCCAAAATTTCGCTGCTTCTCATGCCCCACACAAATGAAATATCAGGAAAGAGCGAATTAGTTCTGTGCTATATCAACAAAATTACCCATTAACGTTGAAACCCGGCTTGGTTATGTGATAGCTTGTATCCCAGCCGATCATCTTTTGCAGACGTTAACAACCTTTGAAATCTTATCAAGCTTTTGCTTGATGTCGCCGCCGAGCTTTACAGCAGTTTCTGAGTTCATAGCGCGGCGATAATCTGCCGCCTTCTTGACCTTAAGCGCATCAGCCACCGCGCCAGCACCCGCGAGTATGTCGAAAATGGCCAACGGCGCATTCCCCGGGGTGTCGATAACGTCCTGAACACTTAAAGCCACATTGCCAGCCTCGCCGAAAAGGGCAACCATTCGACCGATAGCAGTGAACCCAGCAATACCTGCAAGAGCATCTCCTACGAACGGAACAACGAGTAGGACTGCAGACAAGATTGTCAGGATGAGATTCTTCAACTTATCCTTCTCGATCTCTTCGCCAAGTTTTGATACTTCTTGCATTGCTTTGACTGCTTGTTCGATCATGAGAATTGGTACTGATAAGGCGTCGACTAAATCATTAGGATCGCCTTGATACGCAGCTTGCCGAATTTCAATAATCGCGTTGTCAAGCCCTGTGCTCATGCTTGCTAGCTTCTCGCGTGCCTTCGAAATGACATCTTTTGGGTTTGCTACTTCTTCTTTTGTATACCCGCTGGTAATCCCATATACGTCGACGTCTTTGCCATAGTCTGGACACTGATGGTGTTGACCACATTCCCCGTCATCGCCCTCTAGGGTCACGGATGTAAGCTCCACAAATTCTTTACTGATTCCTGTTTGGTTTGCAAGGTCTGCCCACCACTGGTTTGCAGTATTCTCTCGAAGATGCCAATATGATGTATATAAATATGGGGCTTGCGGGTCAACCCTCTGTGAGTAATCTGGCGCGCATGGTTCGGTTATATTTTGATACCAACCGCCAGGGCCTTTTTCAACACATGCGGCGGATTCGTCATCCGCGCAGTGCTTACACAAGGACCCGCAAGTAGAGCAGCACGAAATGATTTCCTCAATCTTACACGTGAAGTACTTGTTCGAGTTATCTGTGTAAAAGTTTTTGAGTGTTATCGGAGCCGCCTCCACGATGTAATCGGCATATGTGTTGTAGTGTTCATCGTAATCATCGTCAATAAGTCCTTCATATGTCGCCCATGAACTTTTGAACGTGCTTTGTAGAACCTGTAGGATGTATAGAGGGCCACAGTTCCAAGGAATCTTTGCTTCTGCATTGGCGATATCGTCGAGGCTGGCGTAACTGTCGGTACAAGGCACCCACGGCTCCAGTTCAGTGAAATCATCTGCAATATCTGGGTTCCCGCCTCCGTCGAGGTAGTCTTCTAGGTCAACAGCCCAATCTACTGTGCCAGCAAAATGAGCCAAAAAATAAGATACCAAACGTTGATCTTTGTGTTGTTTTGTCAAATATGAAACCCATTCAGTTCCTAGTAAATAATAAGCGTTGAATTGGAGTAGAGGGGGTGATGTTGGTTAGGAAATTGTACCTTCATATATTAGAAAATCCGAATCTATCTTCTTGTCATTCCATGTTTGGATTGCCCCGCCGCCATTAATGATCTCTTTGATCTCAGCATTTGCTATGTATCCAGGTGTTTTTGTGCACTTTCCAGGCTTAGCAGCAGACTCAGGGCCAACAAACGTGCACATGGGGCCTCGACATTTCGGGTCTGTCATCTTGAAGGACCTCCCATAACTCGGCACGCCAACGACGATTTTGTTTGTCGCAACGCCAGCTTTCGTGATCATAACGAGAGAATTCGTCGTCTCAGTCATATTCACATGACTCCGCAAACAATTACCACCAGGGCAACCTAAAAGCAGATAAGTATTTGTGAGTTGCGGATGAGGATGCTCTACGACTTACCAGAAGAAGACCATTTGTTTTCATAATCCCACTGACCTAAATCTATAGTTAGATACGTGTACACCTTATAACATAGAGACCAATAAGAGAACTAACCGTGGAGGTCATAAGTCATGTAGACAATATAGTTGACCACCTTGCTTATCTTGTCTATCGGAAAAGATTTAAGATACCAAAATGATGCAGGGGCGGCGATTGATATAGATTTATCTGAAGGAAGCTTGCTTCGAAGCAAGGTTAAAAACTTAAGGTAGTTTTCTCCGTCATCTGCATTACCTGGTGGAATTCCAGTTCCTTGATCATCAGGTGCACCAGGGTACTCCCAATCAAAATCAAGACCATCTAGGCCGTGCTGGGCAACGAATTTAGCACACTTTGTAGCAAATGCCTCGCGGTTCTGAGCCGTTACAGCTTGGCGGAGGATATTGTACGTTTTTGGGTCTGAAGAAAACGTCCAACCGCCAATTGCAAGGATTTTGCGTGCACCTGTCTCCCAAGCTTTGAAGATCTCGAATTGGCCTTTAACCTTGCTAATATCAAGATCAAAGCCACCAGTAACTTCTGCAAAGGCATAGTGAATATGACTCCAGGAGCCCTTAAACCCCCGCACATCCATGTTGAGGCAATCCCGTTCATTGTTCCAGCCTTCGAAATAACCAATCCGCAATAAAGCCGATAATCCAGTACTGTTATTAACAATGTCCATGCCACAGTTCTGGATACATCCGGCTGTCCCTGGTGCACCAGTTGGAGACTTAGTAACAGTACAGAAGTCTTCAGTAGTACCGCATTGGCCCCAAACGTTGCAACAGGTCTTCAAGGGACAAGGGTTGAGATCGGAAAGTGTTTGACCTGATGTTGGCTTCAAAGTCCCAGGCTTCGTTGGGCCACAGACAGCACCGACGACAGGCGCTGGCATTGGTGGAGATCCAGTGCTAAGGCATATTTTAATCCCAGCATGGAGGTTGGTATCTTCGCACCCAGCCCAACCCCAAGTTTTGGCGTTGAAGGAGACAATCTTAGCTACCGTAAGGCTATTCGCTGCGGCTAACGCTGAGCAGGTATCATGTGCCTGAACAGTTTTTGAAAAGCAGGAGCCATCTGGATTTGGCTTAGGCGCATAGTTCGGCATCGTTCCGGGCGAGCAGCACGCATAGCCACCAGGTTGAAGCGTAGAACAAAACTTTGAACCAGGGTTATATTTTGTAAAGGTTGCAGCAGGAATTTTGCATCTAGCAGCAAGCTTCTCACAGGTATCTCCACCTATAATCTTCTCGACAGAACAGTCTGCCCGTGGATTTAGGCCACGTATGTTGCTGAAGTCTCGGTGTTGTATTTCATTCTGAAGTCTTGTTGCAGGTTTCTCCAGAATCGATATGCCAGTCCATTTGATGCTTTTATCAGCTCCGTTGACACAGTTTGCGGTAATCCATGTTGTAACTGCTTTCTGGGCCAACGAAAAGTTGCCGCTAGTATCAGCTACAATGCCAAGCACGTAGTCTGAGTCGCGGTCGCCGCCGCAAAGCTGGACGACTTGGTGTTCAGGAAAACCCTCAGTTTCCACGTGATCGATGAATTTTTGAAGCACAACAGAAGCCGCGCCTTTGTTCTCCATCTTTGACCCCGAATACACACCAATTAAGGTACCTCGTGCGTAGCCAAATAATATAGTGGTATCTGCAGCAGAGCTATCCTCTAGATATCGCTGTATCTGCTGTGCTGCAGCGGTAATGTCTGCCGTTTTGCTGGAATTGCCCGAGCCCCAGGAAGCTACCTCAATTGTTTCCTTTATCTCGATTGCGTCTGAAGATTGATAGTGGAGTAGTGATTCATTGCGGCGGACGATGCGACCATTGGCTTTGCTGTCAATGGGAGGAGCTTTGAGAAACGAGTTGATGTTTGAATTTGAATCTCCTGCAGTGCATGCTCGGATAGTCACGTCTGTCGTGTGGTCATCGATTGGATTGTAGACATTGAAGTCAAGTAACATAGGCTCTTCACACGCTGCAAGGCGCTCTGCACTGTGGTATACAGTCCAGTCGTCGGGGTGTAGAGAAGGTCCACACGCAGCAGGGCAGGGCTTTCGCTGCACAAAGAATGGATCTTCAGAGCCTGCAACTTTGATAGCTTGAAATGCTAGTGACCAGACAGCGAGTGACCAGGCCGGCACAGGGTGCAACAAGGGATGCATGTTTTCGAGAGAGAATCAGAGAGAAACAGTAATGCAAACATAAAAGATGGTCGGTCAAGTCTGGATCGACCGGTATGTCCAAGAAAGAAATCTCGTCCTGAAATATAAAATCCAATCCAAGAAAAAGTAAGAGCAGAGGTCAACAGGGTCCTTACTATACGAAAGGCAAGGAGCTGGGTGAGAGCAGGCACAGTATCGTACCGAGGATGCTACGACAATCGATAAATTGGCAGTTGTCGATCGTCGCAGTTGTTGATCATCGTAGTAGCCGATCATTGTAGTTTCCAGTCGCTCAGGGCAGGGCCTGTACATATAGCTTGCCAATAATATCGATGCAATAGTCGCCATACTTGATCGCCATAGAATCCTTCATCAAATCCCGACAATACTAGCATTTGTTGTTGGTTCCCACACCTAAGTTAGACCAACATCAGACAGAGCTCAGGGATGCACTGCAATTAAAATAAGCTTGTTGTTGGTTTTCGGAAGCTAGTTCGCGGGTGACAGGCATTGGCAGCTGACGCTAAGACCAAATTGTTAGGTGCCTGTGCTAGACCCTGCTTTTGTATAAAGAGCCCCTGTTATAAACGGATACACCCTTGTGTCGTTTCCTGAGCTGAACACACGGCCAACGGTTACCAATGGGATGCCTTGGGATCATCCCTCGCAAATAGCACCAATGACTTGGCAATTCCCCGATCGTCCGCATATCACCATGTATGAACACTTTTCACCCAAATCGGCATACTTTTGGCGCCAACTCTCAACGCTGTCATGTGCAATAGGTGAAACTTTTGTTGGTTATATATCCACATCATTTCTTACCGAGATTAATTGAATCCTTTCGTTATGGCGATCATTCTTGAGGGGACATCTCCGTGCCTTGCCATAATTCCATAACTGTACGATATTTGCCCACGGTAGTCAATCTTGTAATCCTCCCAACATTCATCATCTACCGACTACGTTTTTCTGCGGAAACCTCGTCTCGTTGACGCCAGGGAAAATCGCACACTATGAAAATCTCCTTATTCATCCTCTCGTTTCTGGCAGCATTTGCAACTGCAGGTGGAATGGCTGGAGGCTACGAGCGCATGTTCCTATGGTATGCGTACCGTATGAGCGTCAAGGCAAACGGCGCCAGCAATAATAAGATTGCAAAAAACTGTAGAGGCAGGATACCTCCGATGGACCCCGAGGAAGGTCCCCCAAATCCATGCAGTTTCAACGAGTTCATTCAATACATCGACGGAACATCAAGGACGACATACGTGCGAACTGCAGATCTCGAGCCTGATGTTACTACAATTGGGGAAAGACTAGGCAATCGTAACGGTGGCAAGGGTATACCGACACTTGACACACAGCGCATCGCTGGAGTTGGTGGGTATGGAAAGTTGATGCGTCTAGCCAGCGATATCGTGTCCTCCGCCAGCAGCAACAAGAAGCACGACTTTACCAGAGAACTCGAAAGAGCAACCCAGGCCCTTAATTATGTCTCCAAATACAGACAAAAGGATTTCGAGTGGTTCAGAATCAAAGCCTTGAATGAGGAGTTCAGACCGAAAGGTGTGGTAATCAAGGCATCAAACCTAGATTTTCGGGGTATGAGTTTTGTTCGATATGACCCTGTTAAGACGATATCAGACAATCCGAAAACAAAAATTGAAGACCTACAGAAAGAATTGGAGAAATTCGACAACGAATATCTTCGGGGAGAAGATTCGGATTCACACAAACACACAATGGACGTCGTGGACGAAGCAAATGCCTACATCAATAGGCCAACTGCCTGTTCTGCGCCGAGGTGAAGTTAGTGCAAGGTCAAGGATAAAAGTCTCGAGAATGTTGGAGTGAGGTTTATAGGAGAAATAGTAATTTATAAGTCTGTCAAAATACTGCCATCCTGTATCTTACCTACTGCAATATTCAAAGTGAGAACTAAACCACCACAAGTGGCAGTTCCTGTCGGGAATAGTGAGAGCAGTACCTCATCTCATCCCTAAATCTGCAGTGGGATTTCGAAGACAATTTTCCGAGTAATACAGGTACATATTGGGGACCATTCCACGGTAGAATGCGTAGTCAAGTGGTTATCTCCAACAGTTTCCATGATGGGCTATATGCCACGTGATGTCAGTGACCTCTGTTGGATAACGCTAGTTACTCTATTTGTTGGCCGAACTATGTACGTAGCTATCCCTTCATTGTTTCCCCTATATTCCAAACATTGCGGGCCATAACTGCCTCGACAAGTACAGCATGTCTTTAGATGAGCGCCTCAACACAAGCTACAACGAAGAAGAATGTTCTGCTGCTGTCCGAGGTGAAAAACTACCCCAGGCCCTGGCGTCACCCACTACACGGCTCTGTATAATCCGCGGTATCCGTTACCACCATGGCTTTGCTACAGAGCTATACAGCCAAGACAAGGAGTATCCGGAGTTCACTCGCGCCCTCAATGCTCGCAGCATCATGAGTGGCATTATCCCTGACATGAACGAGCCACACGAGTTTCCCTACTGCATCTGGCATCCAGACATAGCGAACGAGGCTACCTACCGCGAACTAGTCCAGAAGTATCCCCAAATGCGATATCATGTTGGTCGCGCGTGCGCAGCGGGTGGATATACGGAATTGTTCAGCGAGCTTGATCTCCTGCCTGAGATATCCATTGCCGAGGAGGCGCGGGATAGCCAAGATAGTGGAAGGGCGATCTTTGACGCCATAATGGCGAACCCAGTCAAATACGCTGTTATGGACGACTACGAACGAGCTGTGGAACTGAATAATCCTAGAGCTGGAGCATGCTTAAATGGCGACACGGCTGTGCGGTCATCGCTTGATGAGAAGGGATGGCACGTGAGCTATGCTCGCTCTGATGATATGATTCGTATGGGCTCTTACCAACCTTGGAGACACATATTCTACTTCGATATCACCGAGGATGGGCATGTTGATAACTATCGATCAGAAGACGAAAATAACCCTGATCCCGAAGTGGTGCAATACCTCTACACGCCTCTACCAGCTGACCTACCACATGTCAACAAGGATATCCTGATTATCCATGCTGCCTACGAAGGAAATGTAGACAGATACTCTCGCCTGCGGCGCCCGCGTATGCTCAATGGAGAATTCCAATGTGTCCTGCGAGGCATATTTCACAATACCATGTTTGCAAAGTGGTGGTCTCTCCAGCCTGAAGCTAAGGCACGCCTTAAGACCAGGCTTCGCCGAGCTATAAACGCCAGGTTCATTATGAACAACGACCTGTCGCGCATTACCAAAGACACACCGAACGATGATCTTCCATACAATATATATTATCCGTCTTGGCCAACCTCTGAAACTTTAGAGGAGCTCCTCCGCCTAAAACCGTGCATGGCACCCCAGATTGCCCGGGTTTGCATCGTGACGGATCAACAGAGTCTATACGACGACATCAAGGTGCATCCCGATAGATTCTTACTTTATGAAGCACGCCACAGTTCTAATCCTCACTACCTCGCGGATATCCTACAACGGGCCCAGGAGCTAAACGTCAATCTCAATGATGAATCTGATTGGCCGGAATGGAAGATTCATTCGTGGCAGGACAGAATTGAGGCATCGAAAGACTGGAAATTCGATTATATCTCGTTCTTCCATAGAGATTGCACCGCTGAAATGGCGGGCGATATGCCCGATGAACGAGGCATGTACGAGGGTTCGTATGCCAATCTTGGATATATCAACCACAATGTCTGTCTTCATAAACAGTGAAGATGGCTACAGGGAGAAAGGCTGGATTAGATCTCTTAAGAGTGCTGCCTTCGATTTCAAAGTAGAATAGAGCGTGGCATATTTGAAAGAATTACCAACAGGAGTAGCTGCCTCAAGTTCTGAAGGCGCACAATGGGTTACAGTCATCCAAGGCATTAATTAATTCTCAAGCTGCTGATCAAAGGGATCTTCTTTCAAGACTGTGATCAGGATGTTTATGTTCTGAGCTGGTGATCCAAGGCGTTAGTTTGTAAGGCTGGGATAAAATGTGTCAACTCTCAAGGCTGGTAATCCAAGGGGTTAGTAGCGCATTTGTATCCTGCCACCCATCGTTGTGGTAGGCATATATCACCTCTCAAGTTGTTAGAATTGTGGTACGTACGGACAAAAGGGGTTTGAAATTGATAGTCACATGTAATGATATAGATGTTCATGTCATGTGATGATAAGATAGAGAACCCTGGAAAACTACCTTAATCTTCCGGGATCACCGAGCATTGCGCCGAGGTTCAGCGACCATTAAGTGGATGCTCCCGAGATACTCGCATACGCACCGGCAACAATCGCATTCCTCCCAAAATATGCACGCCTATATCGCAACAACATTCCCGGAGGCCATTGATTTCCCGCTCTCCACTAGCCTGCCAGACCTGTCTCTCCCTGACATACCTAACTTCGACCTCTTCATATCTGAGTTTCGAAGAAGCAGTATCGCCAAACTGACGTAACCTCGGCAACAGCACGACATTTCGAAGTGCGGGCCTGTTTTAGAAAAGGAAATACGCGCCTAGATTAACGAAGAAACGCCGCTGCTATGGCTGGACAATCAAAGGAGGCACCTATCCCTCCTTGGGGCCTCGCGGTAGCTGGCGCGACTGGCGCAGTTCTTGCCAACGCTCTGGTGTACCCTCTCGACATGTGAGTACCACCTTGCTTTACAGATCTCTCAAGTTGATGAACGGCTCTAATCGTCGTTCGTAATAGCGTCAAGACCCGCATACAGGTCCAAGTCAAGCGGAAGGCAACTGATGCTCCCCCGTCCCCATCCGACCCCGCACACTACGACTCGACATGGGACGCCATCACCAAGATCGTTGACTCGGATGGCTACGCAGGCCTGTACGCCGGCATCCAGGGGGCCCTGATCGGCGTGGCCTCGACAAACTTCGCATACTTCTACTGGTACTCCGTCGTGAGGACCCTGTACATGTCGTCGCGGAAGGACACATCTGCACCAGGAACGCTGGTGGAGTTGTCTCTCGGTGCGGTCGCAGGCTCTGTGGCACAGATCTTCACCATCCCCGTTGCGGTTGTCACGACGCGCCAGCAGACGCAAGCAAAGGACGAGCAGAAGGGCATGATTGACACCGGAAGGGAAGTCATCAACAGTGAGGATGGATGGACTGGTCTGTGGAGAGGCCTCAAGGCTAGCTTGGTCCTTGTGGTCAACCCAGCCATCACTTACGGCGCCTATCAGCGCCTGAAGGACGTCATGTACCCGGGGAAGGCAAACTTAAGGCCTATGGAGGCGTTCCGTAAGTACCCGTGCGGACGGCTGGTTGCTCGGAAAGCTGTTGCTAACAAATCCTCCGTGTAGTTCTCGGTGCTATGTCAAAGTCCCTAGCAACTATTGCTACGCAGCCACTCATTGTCGCAAAGGTGGGCCTGCAGTCAAAACCCCCGCCTTCCCGCCAGGGTAAGCCCTTCAAGAGCTTCGTCGAGGTGATGGAGTTCATCATCAAGAACGAGGGTCTTCTGGGACTGTTCAAGGGAATTGGTCCCCAAATCACAAAGGGACTTCTTGTCCAGGGTCTTCTCATGATGACCAAGGAGCGGTAAGATTCCACATATTCTGTTTGATTTTAAGACGTAGTAACTGACGTTATATATAGCATGGAACTTCTTTTCGTTCTGCTCTTCCGTTATATCCGCAAGATGAGGAGCGATCAGCTCCAGAAAGCCGCCGCGCTGGTGGCCGCGAAGGGGCCGCTTGTTGCCAAATAGATTCCACCTGTGTGGGGTGTAGATAGGAGAGAGTTTGGCGTCATTTTGGCTACGATTGTACGAGTCTGGGAGGATCACAGTAAATATAGAAATATCTAGACAAGCTGTTCGCGAGCATTTATTTATGTAGACACTGTCAATTTAGAAACATCGATTGAATTACTTGTGTCAAACCTTGTAAGGGGATAAGCAAATAGCCAGCAGATGCAAGAACAAACCGCAAGCTCTTGTCATTAGTTATGAAGGGTTTATACCCTTTGTTGCTATATATATACTACCGAGTACTGTCTCGTCCACGCAGAGTATCCTATTCGTGCCCAATAAATGGCAGTGGCAGTTTTACTACATGAGGGCTTACGACAACTAAAAATAAAACATGACCCTCGATCGCTCGAATGTTCATAGCAACACCAAAGATAGTGGATTCTAGTACCCATTGCCGCCTCAGTGGCCATAGTAGCTGTAAACAGCAGTAAGGCTCTCAAACACCTACACCCGTGGCTCCGATAACCGGTCCTATGGAGAACGCCACTCCGAAATGGAACCAAGAGACGCAAACAGTAAACTCTAGGAACGGCATTGATATCAATAACTTGTAAAAGCACAGTACCTGATTTTATTATATTCTACACAATCTATTGCCATTTGCCTATACTTTTATTTCGTCGTCGATCCATTAACGGGCACTCAATATCCCGTGAAAATCCTTAGAATCGAGCAGGGCTCTGGACCTGGCCATCTCCAATCTGATTGGAAGCTCCACCGCCTCCTCCACCGCTCTGGACCTGCCCATCTCCAATTTGAGAGGCAGAGCCGCCGCCGCCGCCTCCGGAGGGCTGCCCCCCAGCGGCACCAGCTCCTGAGCCGCTTCCTGAGGGTTGCTCGCCACCAGACGCACCACCTCCTCCTGAGCCGCTTCCAGAGGGTTGCTGGCCACCGGATGCACCGCCTCCGGAGCCGCCCCCAGATGGCTGCTGGCCACCAGAGGTGCCAGCTCCTCCTGCTGCACCAGTGCCACTAGGTTGCGAGCCTCCAGCGCATGAAGCACATGTTGGGGTACCACCACCAGATCCACCACCGCTAGTGCTGCCGCCTCCTCCGCCTTCACCTCCTGCACCTGGCTGCGCGCCAGAGCTACCGCCACCAGAGCCTCCTGGTTGAGCACCGGATCCCCCTGCACCAGGACTCTGCACCTGCCCGTCTCCAATCTGGCCTGCAGCCCCCCCAGGCTGGGCGCCAGAACCACCACCCGTAGAACCTCCAGGCTGGCCCCCGGCACCCCCAGGCTGGGCGCCAGAGCCACCACCTTCACC
>JPJU01000010.1:0-10696 GCA_000750735.1 Pseudogymnoascus sp. VKM F-4246
CCGCTGGGGCGAGGCTGGGGAAAGGTTATATGGTGGGGCAGTATGGGGTTACTGTATCGGGAATGGAAGCCTTGGGGCGTGATGGAGGTTGATAATAATATTTCTTTGATATAGAAAATTATTATATATATAGTATTAGTTAGTTGCTATATAGAAATCGCCTTGAATTTAAATTCAGAATCGGTATATGTTTGGTGGTCATAAATTGGGAGGATTTCGCTACGTGGTTGACGTGGCGTCCTGCATGCCCGAAGGATTTACCCCTCATATGGCTGCGAGCTGGTTACTGTGGAATTTGCGGATCGACTACAATCATCAATTTCCTGGCGTCATTTAAATTAGCCATGAGTTTTGGTTTTGGTGTTGGCGACATCATCGCTGTCGCCAAACTTTCAAACGCGATCCGACAACGATTTGTTGATAGCCCGGACCAATTCAAGGCTATTGCTACTGAGTGAGTTATCGCACCTTTCAATTAAGTCAAGGACATTTACTAATCAAATAAATAGGGTTCGAAGTCTGTCGATAGTTCTTCAAGATGCCGACGTCGTCCTACCTGAAAAAGAGCTCACCAGCAAGCAGCAAATCGAGCTGGACGGGATAGTGCAAGGCTGTCATGATCTTCTAGAAGAGCTGAGCGTTACACTTGATAAGTATCAGGAGCTCGATTCAAGTGCCAAAATCTCAAGTGGAAGATCTCGAAAGCTGTGGAAAAGACTCGCATGGGACCAAAAGGAAATTGACGGGTTTCGAGCTCGGATCTCATCAAATATCATACTATTCAATACGTTCTTGGAGCTCATAAGCAGGTAAAAGTCGATTCTCTAATTGAAGTGAATACTAGGCTAACTCAAGGCAGCCAAGCAATATTTGCAGTGAAAGATGGTGTGGACCGATTAAACCTGGGACAGCAAGAGCAACAGCAAAACGAAGAGCGTCAAAGAATCATCGACTGGCTTAGTCCGGTCGACTACGCTACTCAACATAGTGACTTCATGGCAAGACGCCAGGAAGGAACAGGGCAATGGCTGTTGGATTCGGAAGAATTTCAGAACTGGCTGAACCAAAGCAAGCAGACACTGTTTTGTCCAGGTATGCCAGGAGCAGGCAAGACCATGATCGCGTCTATTGTTATCGACCACCTATACGACAAGTATCGAACAGATTCTAGTATTGGCGTTGCCTACTTATACTGCAACTTCCGTCGGCAGGATGAGCAAAATCCCGTTGATCTACTTTCGAGTCTATTGAAGCGGTTGGTTCAGGGACGACCTACTTTGCCTAATAGCATAAAGATTCTTTACGAGGAACATAATCATAAAAAAACTCGGCCCTCATTCCAGGAAATTTCGAAAAGAATACAATCCGTCATTGATAGTTCTTCCACGACCTTCATTGTTATCGACGCACTAGACGAATGTCGAGTTTCGGATGGGGGTCAGACCAAGTTTCTATCGGAGATACTCCGTATTCAAGCCAATACCGGAGCAAATCTCTTCGCAACATCACGATTCATCCCAGATATCGTAGAAGAATTCCAAGGAGCTACGTCACTAGAAATCATTGCTAGTGAAGGGGATGTCCGGAGATACCTTGATGGACAGATTCAACGCCTTCCGTCGTTCGTTCGTCGTAATCCCGACTTGCAAGAACAAATTAAGGCGGAGATAGTCGTGGCAGTTGCCGGAATGTACGCATGCCTCCTTACCTTGCCATCTGAAAAGCAAGCTAACATTCGCTAGGTTTCTTCTCGCCCAACTTCACGTCGAGTCACTAATCGGAAAGAAATCACCCAAGGCCATTAAAGAGGCGCTGAGAAAGCTTCCAACGGGGTCCGAGGCGTATGATTATGCCTACAAGGAAGCAATGGAGAGAATTGAGGGCCAGGTGATGGACTCTCAGGAGCTTGCTAAACAGGCCTTAGCATGGATCACCTGCTCCAAGAGACCCCTGACAACATTAGAGCTTCGACATGCCCTTGCGGTCGAGATTGGCGAGTCTAGCCTTGACGAAGAGAATATTCCAGAAATCGAAGACGTCGTTTCAGTATGTGCTGGCTTACTGACTACTGATGAGGGGACTGGGATAGTCCGATTAGTTCACTATACCACACAAGAATACTTTGAGCGGACCTGGGTTTCTTGGTTCCATGACGCAAAGGAGGATATCACGAAAACGTGTGTTTCTTACCTGTTATTTGATACCTTCAAGTGTGGACCCTGCGATGACGATGACGAATTCGAGGAATGCCTACGGTTAAATCCACTACACGACTATGCGTCCAAAAATTGGCATTACTATGCATGCGTGGATTCGGCAGAGGTCTTCGAGTTAATTCTAGAATTTCTTCAGAGTGATGCCGCTGTGACCGCGTCTAGCCAGGTAGCAGAGATATTCAGGGAGGATCCCACCCTTGCCCATAAACATTCCCCAATAAAAATGAACGGAACACATCTTGCAGCATACTACGGGCTTGAGGCAGCACTAACAGCTCTGTTTAAAATAGGGTACAATGCGGACTCCAAGGACTATTTTGGCCGGGGACCGCTGTCGTGGGCTGCAATGAACGGACAGGAGGCGGTGGTGAAGCTGCTGCTTGCCACAGCTGGTGTTGATGCAGACGCTAGGGACTCTAGTGGTCGGACACCGCTATCCTGGGCTGCAGCGGCTGGACAGGAGGCGGTGGTGAAGCTGCTGCTTGCCACAGCTGGTGTTGATGCAAACGCTAGGAACTCTAATGGTCAGACACCGCTATTCTGGGCTGCAGCGCGCGGACACGAGGAGGTGGTGAAGCTGCTGCTTGCCACAGCTGGTGTTGATGCAGACGCTAGGAACTCTAATGGTCAGACACCGCTATTCTGGGCTGCAGTGCGCGGACACGAGGAGGTGGTGAAGCTGCTGCTTGCCACAGCTGGTGTTGATGCAAACGCTAGGAACTCTAATGGTCAGACACCGCTATTCTGGGCTGCAGTGCGCGGACACGAGGAGGTGGTGAAGCTGCTGCTTGCCACAGCTGGTGTTGATGCAAACGCTAGGAACTCTAATGGTCAGACACCGCTATTCTGGGCTGCAGTGCGCGGACACGAGGAGGTGGTGAAGCTGCTGCTTGCCACAGCTGGTGTTGATGCAAACGCTAGGAACTCTAATGGTCAGACACCGCTATTCTGGGCTGCAGTGCGCGGACACGAGGAGGTGGTGAAGCTGCTGCTTGCCACAGCTGGTGTTGATGCAAACGCTAGGAACTCTAATGGTCAGACACCGCTATTCTGGGCTGCAGTGCGCGGACACGAGGAGGTGGTGAAGCTGCTGCTTGCCACAGCTGGTGTTGATGCAGACGCTAGGGACTCTGATGGTGAAACACCGCTATTCCGGGCTGTAGCGGCCGGACACGAGGAGGTGGTGAAGCTGCTGCTTGCCACAGCTGGTGTTGATGCAGACGCTAGGAACTCTAATGGTCAGACACCGCTATTCTGGGCTGCAGTGCGCGGACACGAGGAGGTGGTGAAGCTGCTGCTTGCCACAGCTGGTGTTGATGCAGACGCTAGGGACTCTTATGGTCGGACACCGCTATTATTGGCTGCAGGGGCCGTGCATGAGGCGGTGGTAAAGCTGCTGCTTGCCACAGCTGGTGTTGATGCAGACGCTAGGGACTCTGATGGTGAAACACCGCTATTCTGGGCTGCAGTGCGCGGACACGAGGAGGTGGTGAAGCTGCTGCTTGCCACAGCTGGTGTTGATGCAAACGCTAGGAACTCTAATGGTCAGACACCGCTATTCTGGGCTGCAGTGCGCGGACACGAGGAGGTGGTGAAGCTGCTGCTTGCCACAGCTGGTGTTGATGCAAACGCTAGGGACTCTTATGGTATAACACCGCTATTCCGGGCTGCAGGGGCTGGGCATGAGGCGGTGGTGAAGCTGCTGCTTGCTACAGCTGGTGTTAATGCAGACGCTAGGAAATCTAATGGTCAGACACCGCTATTCCGGGCTGCAGGGGCCGGACACGAGGAGGTGGTGAAGCTGCTGCTTGCTACAGCTGGTGTTGATGCAGACGCTAGGAAATCTAATGGTCGGACACCGCTATTCCGGGCTGCAGGGGCCGGACACGAGGAGGTAGTGAAGCTGCTGCTTGCCACAGCTGGTGTTGATGCAGACGCTAGGGACTCTTATGGTATAACACCGCTATTCCGGGCTGCAGGGGCTGGGCATGAGGCGGTGGTGAAGCTGCTGCTTGCTACAGCTGGTGTTAATGCAGACGCTAGGGACTCTGATGGTGAAACACCGCTATTCCGGGCTGCAGGGGCCGGGCATGAGGCAGTGGTGAAGCTGCTGCTTGCCACAGCTGGTGTTGATGCAGACGCTAGGGACTCTAGTGGTCGGACACCGCTATCCTGGGCTGCAGCGGCTGGACAGGAGGCGGTGGTGAAGCTGCTGCTTGCCACAGCTGGTGTTGATGCAGACGCTAGGGACTCTAGTGGTCGGACACCGCTATCCTGGGCTGCAGCGGCTGGACAGGAGGCGGTGGTGAAGCTGCTGCTTGCCACAGCTGGTGTTGATGCAGACGCTAGGAAATCTAATGGTCAGACACCGCTATTCTGGGCTGCAGGGGCCGGGCGTGAGGCGGTGGTGAAGCTGCTGCTTACTGCAGCTGATGTTGAGGTAGACTCTAAAACCATTAGAGGTGGGACGCCGCTATCGATAGCCGCAGCGCGCGGACACAAGGAGGTGGTGAAGCTGCTTGAATCGAGCGGAGCCAAAATAAAGGAGGCGGAAGCTGCGTCAGGTTCTTAAAAAGGCATCCTGGTCAAGGGATACTGCAGACTGTAGGATGATATGACGAAGACTCGCGAGCGAGTTGATGGCCACGCAGTAATGCTATGGAGTGAGTTCCTAGCGGGACTGCCCCCTTTATCCGAAGCGGGCACTGTGGATACACGGGCTGGATGACGGTTCGAGCTGACCGCCGGACAGTGGCCCACGAAGCCCGAGGAGCGTGACGCGTATGGAACTCTATACAGAGAGGGGGGCATCCAGGGCAAACACCACGATCTAGAATATAATATATCAAGGTAATACTGATCCACATACTCAAACTGTTTTGTTTTATTCTACATTATACATGGATGGATAACTTCAAACAGTCAAAAAATTACTTCCCGAAGCCTACTTGGGTTCCATCCAGACAATAACCTTTAATGGAACGTCTAATAGCATAACCTTCCTTCTACAATCAAACCATATATCCCTTGACTTGGATGCTGCACTAGCCTTCCGTCAAGTCGATGGACACAGCATGTTAGATATCCCCCAGATACTCCACCTCTTCCCCTCCCCCGAAAGCACTCGCCTTATTCTTCTTCTTGCCCTTATTCTTCGATTTTGCGGCATTGCTGCCCCCGCCGAATCTATCATTCTCTTTCCCGTCCGGCCCACGAGTAGCGTGAATAGCAGCCTTCTTCTGCCTCGTCGCTTCCGCAAGTTCGGCTTCCACGCGCGCCTCTTCGGCGTTCTGCTCCGCCTCAATCTCCTCTCTCTCTGCATTTATAACCGCCACATCCTCGTACTCAAGCCCGGTATGGGACTTGTATTCGTCGAAATCGATAGGAACCTTCTCTCCCAGTAGCGCGCTATTAATCTTGCTGGGATAAAGCCTTTCTTCCTTGTTGAACTTGAGCTTGATCTGGCGCCTATTTCTATCCGGGAACATCTTAGAGATCATCTCGAAATCGGTACCAAACATGCGCAGGCCGACGTAGAACTTTTCTTCGGCCTCGAGGTCCCAGAATATATTCTTCTCGCGTTTCATGAACGTGCCAGACGTGGTGATCCGCGTGAACTCGTTCTCTTCAATAATTTCCATGACACCAGCGTTCGCTGCAGCCAGTTTGTGACGGTCGAGGTTCAAAGAGCTTTCATCGATAACAATTTGCCCATCAACCAATCTCATACGAGGGCCTACGCTTGTGGTTTGAAGTGGCGTCTCGGTATCCGATCGCGTTGTTGCTGTGGGCCTTTCGTCGTCCGAGGCTCCAACAAGCTCCGGGTTCTCTCTTCGCAGCTTCGCCTTTGCTTTCCTGTCTATATCCCTCTGCTTTATTTCATCGTGCTTGCTAAACTTCTTGCCTATCTTGAGATCCTTGCATAGATCCGCCATTTTGATTGTGGAGTGGTCAATTTCCTGATCTTCCGCGTCCTCCGGGGTCTCGGCACGCTTCTTCCGTGCTCTGGGTTTTGGGGTGCTGGAAGTGGCTGCCCTTGGCTCCCTGGGCTTCCTGGGTTTCCTAGGCGCGCTTGTGCGTGGTGCTTTGGTTGCATGGACTTGAACTTCAATGCTAGGCCGAATATCAATGTTGGCATCATCTAGCTTCCTTTTCCTAGGTTTAGGTTTTGCTCTAGGAGGTTGCACGGGCATTGGGGTGCCAGAAGTTCCATCTGGGTTCAGAGGCACAACTGGAATAAGTTGAGACGGGTGGCCTGTTTCTCCCGCACCCATGGCAGATAGGTCCATAGACTCATCCTGGGTGCTAATTGTAGCTGCATCATTGCCTCCGACATCTTCGCTATCAATATGTTGTTGGATTGATTGTGAAACAGGCGGACGTATTGCTGCAGTATCTTGAGATGCGCTTATTGTTGTCGGCCTTTCCGCCTCCCTTCCAAGGCATCCCTCGTCACTCGGAGCAGCAACTGGAGCTATATCTGCAGATGTTGTCGACGGTATCGATGGGGGGCGTGACGTGGGTTTTGAGATTGGCACAGTTTCCTGCGGTTGTCGGGTGATTGGGACTTGGCTCAGTCGTCGCCGCGTGCTTGGAGGGGCCGGTACTGTAGCTTCTTGCTCTAGCGATGTCGCGCTTACTGGCGGTTGTACTGCTTCTTTTGCAGGAGGAGGTATAACTGCAGAGTCTTGCCTGACTGAACTGGGCGGTGCCGCTGAATCTTTTGAAGGCGGACGTATGGCAGCAGAATCTTGTCGCGCCACTGGTTTCTCGGCAGAGGGCGCTGATTGAGCTTCGGGTGCGGCTGGTGATTCCACCTCGACCGATGGGATGGGAACATTATGAGCAGCTGGAGGCGCAGGCGCTTGCGCTTGCTTTTCGACAGGTGGGATTGATGGTGAGGCTGATGGTGGGGCAGAAACGCCAGGTCTTCGCGCTGGAGCGCGCGGCTTGAAGCTCGCGGCTCCTTTCTTCTTCAAGAGAGAACTCATGGCTCAGCAGTGACCCTGCGAAAGGGTGGATTGTTTGTTGGCCAAAGTTGTGAGAATTCCTTCGGAGGCGCAGATGTCGTCGGATGTTCGCTGCGAGTCAGGAAAGTGCAGTTTAGTTTACAAGGCTATCTATCCTCGTTATCGAGTCTAGGCGTCTGAAAAGTGGGACTAAGCGACCGATTTGGCGCTAGTGCGCTTCTGGTCTCTACAACGCTAGGATCCGACCTTCGATCTTTGAACAATCCTGCTCCCCCTTCAACACCACATTGCCACCACATCCCGCGACAACATCCAACAATCTTCTCTCTCCTGACGACAATGAGCTAGATATTGCTCTTATACACTGTTTATCGCGACGCGCGCGATTCTTTGGCTGCCCTGCTTCTGATGAAGGTGGCCGCCGCGACCGTCGGCCCCCTTCCTGCAACCATCATCAAGATGGAGGACAGGAAGAGAGCAGCTGGCCAGAGCGTCGATGACCTTGCTCCGCCTACAAAGAGACAAGCCATGAATGGCGGTAGCAAGGTATCTGTCGATGCCGACATGCCATGGAAAGATGATCTGGAGGTAAGCTAATGCATCTTTCCTTCGCACACGATCCCTCTGTTACCTTGGTCCACCACACGTGCCAAGTGTCACTGTGCGATAGAGGTCGCAAGACTAGATGATACACACATGTCGATGGCCTAGTCTAATGTCCCAGTTGTCACAAACTGTTCCCGACCTCAATAACGATCCTCGCTCCACATCCCAGACCAAACGACCATATCATTTCATACTATCATCGTTCAATACACATTTGTGCACGTATTGGTTGCGCGGGACTTGTCTAACATGAATCACAGAGGTATCAAAAAGATGCAATTTTGCGGCAGATGACAGAATACAAACGCGAAAAGGCACTACTCGAGTCAGAGTTAAGGGATGTTCGCAAGCGCTCTGTTGACCACGATGACCACCTACGGGTTGTTGACGCTTGGTGGAGCCAATTATTGGATGAAGTCACGCTTTTGACGAAGAATTCCACGCCAAGCACTTTCAATATAGATGGTTCGTTGTTTGCGCCGGAATATAATGAGGGCTATACTGACGCGTTTCCAGCGCCATTTCCCACCGCTACGGACTTCGAGAATAGTGTAGTTTTTTCGGATCACTTGGCCTCGAAGGCAAAGCAAATCAAGGAGATGGTTGCCAATATAATGGCTAACCTCGATACGTCGTCGGAAAAGCGAACCGATGAAGTCCAGGATCTCCAGCAAAAGCTAAATAAGCTACTCGCCTCACATAAAGATGAAATGGTCAAGTATGATAGGATGCGCCTGGAAAATGAGCAGGCGAAAGAACGACTAGAAAGCGCTTCACTTCGCGCCCTTAAGCTAGAGAGGAAACTCGAGCGCTCCAAGAGCTCAACTGTCGCCAAATTAGAGCAGCAAGCGATTGCAGGAACCGGTAACAGTGCTGGTAGCGGAATTGGCAGTGTTGAGAATGGATTCGATACTCGCGCCGAAGTTGCCAACGGCTCAAAGGATAATGAGGCGAAGGTCGAGGCATCCCAAGTAGCTTTGAAGGAGGCCGTTGCCGTTTCTGATAAGCAGAAGCAACAACTTGAGGAACTGTTCACCGAGAATAAGTCGATAACAGAGCAACTTACCGCCGCAAACGCCAGACTGGCCAATCTCACCGAGGACGACTACGCCCGGACCGAGCTATTCAAGAACTTCAAGAGCCAGCATGAGGAAGTCATTAAGCGCATCAATCACCTCGAGGCTACCAATATCCAGTTGAGGGAAGAGGCAGAAAAGCTTCAGGCGGAACGAACTGCGTACAGGACACAACTTCAGAACGAGGCCGACGCAGTTAACGGAGAACTCGAGAGTCAGTTGCAGCGCTTGGACTCCGATTTAGCCCGAGTACGATCTACCAGAGACGAACTATTGGCCGATCAGACGATGCGAAAGGCGAACCAGGACCAAGAGCGAACTGCGATAGGCCAGATGAAGGAACTCGTCAGTGCGAAGGAAGACCGCGTAACGAGCTTAGAATCCGAAGTTCAAAGGTTGAAATCCTTGGTAGATGGTTCTTGTGAGGCCACTCCTAAGCCAGAAATTGAAGGCCTGGATCTCGCTGAACTTCAGCGGAAATATGTTACCCTGGAACAGAGCTTTTCGTCAGTCAACAATGAATTGCCAGCTATGGAGAAGGCGTATAAGCGTGCAGTCGCGACAGCCTCAAAGAAGGTTATGGACTTTGCAGCCCTGGAAGAGAAGGTTTCTATTCTTATTGCCGAAAAATCTAAGGCCGATCAGAAGTACTTTGCAGCTCGCAAGGATATGGACACCAGAATAGGCGAGGTCAGGGCGCTGAGAGCACAGAACTCGAAGAGCTCGGAAATTATCACTCAGCTGAAGGATGTCGAATCTTCCAACAGAACTATTGTCACCGGGCTAGAAAGGCAACTCAGCGATCTCCGACAGTTGAACAACTCCGTTACGCTAGATCATAAGAAGCTCCAGTCGACCAGCTCAGAGTCAGCTTCCAAGCTGGATAGTTTGAGGTCGCAGGTATCAGAACTTACCAACCTGTTAAGATCCAAAGACACCGCTCTATCCACCACCAAGCAACGGGCTCAGTCTGTCGAGACGGAACTAGAACAAGTCCGTGCTCGATATGAGCAATCCGAGAAGGAGAAGGAGACTTGGAAGGCAAAGAGCCTAAGCAATCAATCAGGCGAAGAAGAAATGTTGAGAGTAAGTTTATTATCAGTCACTGTGTATTGGGATTTACTAACGTCTTATCCAGATGCTCGCTTTATGTACTATTTGTCGCAAAGATTTCAAGAATACGGCCCTCAAGACGTGCGGCCATCTCTTCTGCAACCACTGTGTCGAAAACCGCCTTGCCAACCGCATGAGGAAATGCCCCAACTGCTCCAAGGCCTTCGACAAGATGGACGTCATGGCGGTTCACATGTGATTCCACAGTCACACCTACTGGCAGACTGCCAAATTTCCATTTGATCTTTTGTATGTCAGTGCAGAAATTCGAGGGGCCAATCTTCAAGGAGAGGGCTTGTATGGGGTGGGTCGCGGGGAGGGACAAGGCTTGTATGATGTTTTATGGACTGGACGTTTTTCTCTGGGCTTTGGCAATAGGCTTATTCCGTTGGCCGCATAATTGTACATTAGTTTTTTCCTCGGCACGATGGATAATGCTTGGTCTTTCCTATGCCATCCCTGCGTAGGATAGCCTCGCTGATATGGTACGATGAGAGTGGCTTCCCTAAGCGTTGGGTATCAGTCTGCTCGTCATAGAAGTAGATAAACAATTAATACAGCTACATTGCTGATACTTTTAACTCTTGAAGTGAATTGTCCGTGCTCACTGTCTATATATGAATACACTCCCTATCTTCGAGACGTCGACCCAAAACCCGTACTCTCATGTCGAGCCCCCGAGCTCGAAGAACCCCCAGAGCTGGACCTGCTGGGG
>JPJU01000016.1:0-13056 GCA_000750735.1 Pseudogymnoascus sp. VKM F-4246
GAGGGAGAGGGGTACAACAACTTGAACATACTCGACATAATTCGACATAACTCGACATATCTGAACATATAGCGGTTATCGTTTATCGTGTTTCTATGGTAAGCACCAAGCACCAAGCACCAACAAGCACCCACTCATGCTCGAGCATACAAACCACTGCCAGACCAATGCCAAACTACTGCCAAACACAGTGAGATGTGCAGAACAAACAGGTCAACTCTGAACGCGGATTGGATTGGAGGGGATAGTATTTGGACTGGACTGGATCAGACTGGACTGGCTGGATTGGATTGTTCAGCGGCCGGCGTAATACTCACAAAGTTGGATATTCATACGTTGGTACTGTACACACTTACACACTCACACACACACACACTTATACACATACACGCAAGGTAAAGTACTCTGGTGTATTGTCTCAGCGGTGTGTAGTACACTCGCCACACAACACACACTCTCTCTCTTTTGTCTCCCTCCCGCTGTCCCTCAGTTCTGAGTTCTGTCAGTTTGTTCAAGTCTGTCTCTGTCTCTGTCCTTGCTTTCTTCGCTTTTCGCGTCCCTTAACTGATCTAATCCTTTCCATCCCCCCTTACTGATCGTCGTTCTACAGGGCGTTGTTGTCACGATGACATGCTCTCCCTTCGGGATGACATTGGATGACAGCCGATGACATGAGGGTCCTTCTGCTGCGTGCAGCCGACAGAGAACGGCAATGTATCATAACCACACCAACATGATGAACGAAAAAGCCAGGAGCGAAGCCTCGTCGCTGACACAACCAACCATTATGCACTGTTTTCCAGCTCTCCGCGAATATTGAGAAACGGAGGAGCAACTCGAGTAATACTCAGTGCCATCTGGACTGGGGTTGCCTGGCCTGGCGTTGCTGGCTGTGGGCAGATGACTCGAACAGCCACGGCCTGCATGTACCTTACGCTACTGTACGTCCCGTACAACACCACCACAACAAATGTATGTACAAATACGGTACAGTGTACACAGTACAGTACATACGCAGGCACGCATAAGGGATGCTGTGCCGCTCGCGGTACCACCACGCCGTACCTGGCACAATGCACCCCGGCGTCGACACCAGCGAATGCCGTCGAGGGATCTAGCCAGGCCGGATCAGTGCGCCGTTCGCATCGCGAGGCCTACTAAGTATGAGAATCGTCAACCGGCGAGCAAAGGCCTAGGCCTTGGGTTTGCAACGGATCCGCTGTCGGCGTGCTTTTTTCAATTTGATCGGACGAGGGGGAAGAAAGTGGAAATCAGGAGAAGCTGGCCGAGTGCAATATCGGTGCATGCCATCGTATGACCACGAGAGGCTACGTGCCTGGGGCGTTTGTCTGTGGCCGGGAGGGCGGCAATGGCGGGCTGCGTCAAACAGCCAGGTACGGCCACTCACTGTAATTTACTGCGACTACGGTAATTACATTCTAGCGATGCTACTATCAGCAATACAGCGAAAGGCCAGCAGACAGCAGCGAGTTCTGACTGAGGAGTCATAGCTGGACAGCTCGATGCATTATATCAGAAATCGTCTGTCGCCTACACTAACTCTTGCAGACGCTATCGATTGAGCGCAATCGTCCGCCCAAAAATGGCATATTCATGCAGGCTACTCCTCACATCAACGCGAAAACCGCACCAAAGTATTTATATCCAAAAATCCAGTCTATATGCAGGCGATGCAAGGCACCGTGCGCTGGACACCCAATAGCCCCGCATTAGCTCCCACGCACCAGGCCCCTTCCCCTCGTGTGGAGTACCTCGCCTACCGTTACCTGGCGTCTCTCAAATACCAAATGCATGCATCGCGTGCATTAAAATGCAGAAAAAATATATATTGGAGTAAGTCGGCCAAAAACATACATCGGCCCATTGCGCAAACACTGGACACGTCATCACACCGAGGAGGGACTACCCCTTTTGACCCTTCCAAAATCAACAGTCAACAGGTTCATCACGTGCCTGGAACCTCGCACGTGCTCTCCGAGAGGAGACCCTGTGCTGTCTGAGAAACGGGAGTGCCCAAGGCTACGGTATTTACTGTTGCTGCAAATATACGGTAACTATGTCTCCACCGCAGTGCTGGCGTCGTCGGCGGCGCTGGTGGGATATCAAAGACGGACAGGATACCTGGTTCTCCGAGCCATGGGAAGATTTATATGGATATGACTGCGAGTGGGGAGCTATTGTGGAGCTGTTGATATGACGGCAGGGGAGCTAACTTGACGGCGTGTAAAAGTCCATGACGGCTACATTTAGGTCAAGGGGGGGAGGGAAGTCTGTCAGGTCCGGTGCAGTAGGGCCGGTAGTTTTGGAGGCATCATGATGACTCCCTGATTATCCAGGAACACGTAAAAATAGTAGCTGCGCCAAGTGGTGCGATGCTTTGTAATTCAGTGGTCTGATTTGTTTCTCTCAGTTAAAGCCCCCTCCTTTCTCATGCTCCATGGTGCCATTGACCCAGATCCCGGGGCAGAGGCTGCATTGGCACAAAGTGGGATGATATTATAAATATATGGCTGGATTAAATCTCTACTGGTGAATTCTGATAATCCATCGATCATTTTACTGAGTGGAGTTGGTATTGCTATGGTCTATACGGTGCAACTTTCCGACAACCCGCCTGCTACAGCCCCAGAGCAATAATGGAGCTGTATAGCGAGACACTGTAAGTATGAATCCCCACAAGCCGCAGACCAGATTCCGCCACGAGAGCTTCCCACTGCGTCTTTGTTCTCTCCTTTCCAGCAAATAAAACTCCCATTGAAATATCACCCATAGCAGCATGCCAATGGACGTTGACATCTGGCAGAACCACCTCATCGATTAGAATCCGTGACTCGTTACTCATCGCAGCGGCCAGATTGTGCAGGATGCTGATGCACTGTTCATCGGGCCAGTCGTGCAGGATCCTGCGAAGGTAGTAGAATCTAGCTCCTGTAATGTGTTAGTGCTTTGGCAGTAAGCTTCTTTTTACTTCAGTGTCTTACCTTCAATGGCTTGTTTTTCAAAGAAATTCTGCGTCATGATTGCGACGCCATCAATCGGGGGCAGTTTTTCTACTGCCTGGGGTAGATCCTGCAGTATAATCCGTCCATGCAAGCTGGGATGCTTTTCTTTCAGCTGCACACACTGGTGGCCGTGGCCACCTCCAACATCGACGAAGAATGCCTTCTCCAGAGGCTGGGGGTGAGTCAATGGAAGAGCCGGCATTTCAGTGTTGAGGGTGTCAAATGCCGAAATCCAATCGCTCGACTGGAGAGCTGTCATGACCTTTTGCATGGCGTCGAATAACTTTGGTTGCTGTGGTATCCATTGAAAGCAGGTCAGATCGGTCTTGAAACCTTTCTGGAAAGGAGTCTTTGAGTTGCTAGTAATATTTTGATAATTTGTTTCGGCAAGGAAGGACGGAAATGCCTGAATTGCAGGCCCGCAGGTATCAAACCTGGTAACGGATTAGTATGATACTTTTTAATGAACGATTGTGCGTGTGGTGAAAACATACCCATGGACAAGCCCAGCGTCGGCCGATGGATCAGCGAGCAGATAGGTGGACTTGTTCGCTTTAAACTGGCCTGGATCAACATTTGTCATAAGACCTACAGACGAGAGATATCGAAGGATTCTTTCTAAGGGCAACAGAATTTTAGCAACAGACTAAAGCTTTGAGCGGGGGCCATAGTTACTAAGAAGTTCAGGAGAAGCGCCTGAGATATCAGCGAGCTCAGTAACTGTCAGGACCGTGTTTTTCGCTAGGTGCTTGAATATTCCGAGCTCAACACCTATGTAGACAACAGCAACTTGTAGATGCTATATAATTAGCTATATTGGCAAACAAATAGTTTTGTATATATTGGCAAACAAATATTTTTGTATAAAAATGTAAGGTAAATTGGTAATACATATATATATATCCATATAAAGTAAAATACAGTCATACGATCCATACCCATAAAAAAAAGAGGGATAGAACTTACTGAGTTATACAGCCTCAAAAACAGGTCTTTCGGAGTTTCCATCTGATACTGAAGGTCTCGTAGAGTGAGGAGGATATCATTGCGGCCGGCTTCATCGGCGTTGTCCGCCAAAGTTTGAATTTGAGATATGATAGAGTCCATTTGACGAAAAAGAAAACCCAGAAGTGAATAGACGGGGCTGAGTACTAATATTTCTCTAATTCTCATCATTCGGTACGGTCTTATAAACGTTATATATGCAAATGTCCGCGGATGGGACCGTGCACGACCACGGAACTTCCACGGAGTTTGGGCGATGTCAGTGGCCAACTCGCCGGCCTCGAGTTATAAACGTCAGCTCGATATGACTCCAGACTATAACCCAATAAAACAGCCAATCGTCACTGGAGATAGACATAATGCCTACAAGCAATGCAAAAGTACGCGCGTCTCGCCATCGTCCAGTTTCTTGCCATTTCTGCCGGTCAAGGAAGCTTCGGTGCAGTCGGCAGCTACCCTGCTCCAACTGCACGACGAGAGGCCTTAATTGCCAGCTCTACGGCCCCCAGGAATCCCCAATATCCAGCACACACACGGAACGTGACTGCCCTAGTGACCCGAATCCGGAAATATTTGCACGACTGAGCCGGCTAGAAGAAATTGTAACGAGAACGGTTACGCAACCTCAACCTAGCATTCCTGCAACCCCAATTTTGCAACAGGCACGCAACCAAAACAGGTGGCAGCAGCCGACTTCAAATGATCCTCAATGGCTCGAGAGAGCATGCATGGACCAAAATGCTTCGGTCTGTATTGCCTAGAAAGTCGAATAACTATAAGCCAACTTTTTCGATAGGAATCAATTTATCCGGATCCTTTACTATTCAAAACATGCCCGGTTATGCAGATCACCAAGGTCTCATCATATGTCTATCAAAATCCAACTAGCCCGTCTTCTCCGGGAGAAATCACCAAATGCATCTGGCTTCCAGATTATCAGGAGGCAAATAGCCTCGCACAGAAATATCTCAGCGACATCACTTATATTCATCATGTCGTACACGCACCTACAGTGACGAAGGTTATAGATGAAATCTATGAAGATCTTCGCAAAGAGATAAGTCCCAAGGTAGGACATATTGCACTACTTTTAAGTATCATTGCAAGTGCGACATATTCGTGGACATCCCGTGATAGCAACAAAGTCTTCTTAACCGTTGGTGATGCAGATAGACAGTGCCCATCTTGGATTAAAGCCACCCTAGACGTCTTGGAATATTCACGGCGAATAACGTCAGGAGCAATAGAGGATATCCAAGCCACTATTATCGTTGCATTTGTGGTGAGCAATTTAGAAGGCGTCTCGCCAAGATATAGAAATTTGATATCCACGGCCATCACTCTAGGGCGGGAGATATTATTGCACCGAATTGACCATCCGTCAAATTCCGGCCTAGCAGTAATCTCTCCCGCAGACTCAGTAAGGGCAGAAATAGGAAGAAGGGTTTGGTGGTACACTACTGCCACGGACTGGTTCGTATAATACCTTTATGCGGTTTCAGTTGCTAACAACCGTTGCAGGATGCTCAGTCGCTATGCTGGCCCTCAAGAAGGAGCATACACAGTTAATCCACTGCATATGGCAGTCAACAAGCCATGTAATATCAACGATGAAGACCTCGTCGATGGAATGGAAAATATCGAGTTGCCATTATCGCAGCCCACATCTATGTCATACTTTCTACAGAGAATCCGACTCGCTGAGTTAAGCCGCGAATTTACTGATCAAGCCACTCGTACCATTTCAAATCCAGAGCTTATGGGATACGCCCAAGTCATGGAGATCGACACCAAATTCGAATATTTTATTCAAGATATACCTTCGTTCTTCTCGCTAGAGGGCGGCACTATAGATGAGGTTGCAAAAGCTGATGCGAGGAGAGCTCCAGGGATAGTCATTCAGAGATACATCCTCAACTTGTTGTTGCATGCACATCGCTGCAAGCTGCATGTTCCATACTTAAAACGTGGTTCTACAGATCCAGCTTATGCTCGCTCAAGAGAAATTTGTCTCCATGCAGCGCGAATGATTATCCGGACAGAGCGAGAGCTAGAAGAGGAAGACTTGCCTTTCGTCTTGACCCGGTTTAAGATTTCAGGGATGCTGTACAGCGTCGCCATGGCCATTATCGTCCTTATTCTTGATGTTTGCTTCAACAAGAGTGCAACAGACTATGACATAAAGAAGATAGAAGTTGTTGATGCGTGCAACATATTGGACGCTGCAAAAGGGCAATCTGCAATGGCAGCAAAACTCCTCGAGTCATTGACAAGTGTTCTCCCGAAATACCAAGTGACTCTGGACGGCATAAATGGTACACAAATGTCCCATGATGAGCCTCTACCAAATGGCAATACCGTTCATGACGATAATATTGCAGACATGAGAGAATATAGGTTAGAGGATCGGAATACTGCTGGTGGCGAGATATCCTCAATTGCTGAAATATCTCAGAGCTTCGAATTTGAGATGGATTTAGACACATTAGATTGGAATAGCTTCTTTTCTGAGCTAGACTCTCAGGTTATATAAAGCAAAAGGCAGGCAGCAAATTCGCTCCGAATACTGTAGATTTATTTAGCTCTCCGTAAGATACCTTTAATAGGTTGCCTTTCAAAGGCATCCTGGTGATACTTAGGGATGATTTGAGCTGAATTGACGGACGATTGCGCACTGGGAGCAAAGGTGGTGTTTAGAGTACGTACTAATATGATAGCAAACTTATGTTTCCCCCCTGAGAGGTTTGGTTTCTGGCATGATATTTCAATGTTGTGCTTCATGTTTAGTTAGGTAGGTGGTGTTGGAGTTTATAAACCAGCCTAAGACTACTACAATCGTGGGCGTCCCACTTTTGCATAGTTCAATGGTTTTGACAGGTGGCAATTCTGTAATTCGCCGCATATTAGCATATGACCAAATTACATCCACCATTTATAGGATTATATGCCTAAATACCACGTTAAGAGCTATTCAAAGACCATGTAATATTATAGATGCTGTGACAGTACCGAGAATATAGCGTTAGAGTGTTCGAACACTACAGTTTTCATACAACCTACAATCTAGCAGCAGCATATCTATATCGTAAATATGTTGTAGATGGCAGTTTAATTTCTGATCTATCTGATCGGCCTTGGAGTAGAGGTAATATACTATTTTGGCAATTCAGATATTATGCCAAACTTTTGCTTGATTTCCAGGTATTGCCAAACTGTTTCAAAATGACTAAATTGCCATAATCTGCTTACTGCCTTAGGTATGTGAGCTACCACCTAAAATATCAAAAGGACTAGTTAACCTACCACCTAATTGTATTGAAATGGCTAAAACTACCACCCTCCGCAGTGCCTAACGTAGGTCGTGGCCATACCGGCTCAATGGCCATACCGGCTCATTGACCACCCCACCAAAACCAAGGTCACATGACCAAAATTAAAACGCTGATAACTATTGTAATAATGCATATAAAGCTTAATTCTCTTAAACTATGTTTCTTTGTATAATAATCTAACATATATATAAACGCTAGTAGTAGTGGCTTTGTTTGACAAGAGATATCAAGGCTTATAGTTTTACTATACAAAATATTCATATGGTAAAACTTAAAACCTTTATTAACCTATGTAAAAAGACGCTAGTGGCATTAGCCCTTTACATATAGTAGATAACTACTCAAAGTTTCTATATAAAAAAAGAATCTGCTCTAGCATTTTTATTGATGGAGTTATCAAGGTTCTAATTTCCGCAAGTATAAGTACTTCTCTACATACAAATTTTTATGTGATGGTACTAATAGCCGGTGTGGCCATTGAGCCGGTAGTTATGGCCACGACCTGCGTTAAGCCACTTGACTTAAAAAAATCACATGTAAATAGAAACGGCTAATGACTGAAGTGCCACCCAAAAAATTGAAATTGACAGGTTTGCCACCCAAATTGTTTGCAAATGAAATCGACACTACAATCAACTCACATGACTTAGAATTAAGAGTAAGTCACGTGATCTAAAACTGAACAACATATGTGGTAATTTAGAACCTGTAGTAATAGAAGTAAGTGTCGAAAACCATTGAACTATGCAAAAGTAGAACGCCTACAATTGCATAGTTCTTAGGTTGGTTTATAAACTCTAATAGTAAGTTATAGATGGCAATTTAGAACCTATCGCTTCTAAGGAAATAAGACAATTTGAATTCTAGCTAAGTTAGCTATTTATTAGCTTTCTCTTAGCTCAAGGTCGGAAGTAAAAAACTTGTCTGAATTCTGAAGGTCTAACTAACTGCTTGTACAGAGGTAAAACCCTTCGTACAAACCTACTAGCGTACTATTCTACCGTGTACTAGATTACCACGTAATTGTACGAAGGTTCTAGCTATAGTCCGACCCTTCTCAAACCCATGTTCTTAGTTACTACGTGTTTGGTTGTTTGTTTGGGTAGGTCACCTGACCCACCCGCCCCTACTTCTCCGACACTATTCTACCTCTCTCTCTCTAAGTTACCTACGTGCGTTATGGTTAGTCATCTCACTACAATTGCTACATCATCTAGCTTTCTATTTTGAAGCTCCCTTGCAAAGCCTTACAGTCTTTGGCCTCCCACAGAGTTTGACAATACGACCTATCTAGAACTAGATTAGTCTCTAGAGGAAACATATAGTGTTTATAGGTATTCCTGTAGGAATTAAGCTTATAAACAGGGTTAAAAAGCGTAATTGGATCAATTTGATCATGTCTACATTACTATTAGTACTATTTAAAAGGTTAAAATTGCCACTTACCTTGCTACACAAATGGCATAAGAGCAAGGAGCTTGTAATTCCTAATAGTCAGGGCAAGAGCACTCCATAACGTAAGTCATGGTGTAATGGCCGCAATGGTGTAATGGCCGCAATGTATCTTTACAGCCAAATTTGTATGTAAAGGTACTTACAATTCCAGAATTTAGAACTGTAATTACTCCCTCAATAAAATTTGTAGAGCTTAACCCTTTTATATACAGGAACCCTATATACCCATCTACTATATATAAAGACGCTAGCAGCTCTAGCGTTGTTTTGCAAAAGTTATTAAAAGTTTTAGATTTTGCCATATAATATTTTGTATGTAGAATATAAAATTGCTAATAACTTCCTTATTAGGCTAGCTTACGAGTTAACGTTTTTAAGTGTAATGTATGTGTATATTAAGTCTCTAAGTACAAGAGTATTAAGCTTTAACAAGCTTAGTTTAAAAGTTACTCAAGGTTGAAATACAGATCATGTGATATAAATTGGCCTGCAAATGCAACTCCGGCCATTACCCCATTGCGGCCATTACCCCACGACCTACGTTAGATCTCAAGTTCACAGTGAAAGTCAGACTAGAATCAGGTATTTGGACCTAATATACACCATTTCAAGACTCAAAAACCCGGAATCTCTGTGAAGCCTAAAGTTAAGTTAGTGTCTAAAATATCCAAATTACTAGTAGAATTACCATACCTTAACATTATCTTGGAATTTATTCCATTAGACATCTGTAATAGGAAACCCCATTTGAGGGCGAATTTTGCGATCATAGACTGTTTTCATAACATAGGACTAGATTAAGTCTATTATTTTGAGTGGTTGTAGAGACCTGATATCTTTCTAAGCACTATTAAGAGACTCTATAATGTTTTAGGTGTCATCACTAAATCTAGGCCATGGATATTGGCTGCTAGTCTAGAGTTTTGCTAGTATATTGCGTAGGTAGTGGCTTGCATCTTAGTTGAGCTCCTTCATGATGTTCCATTAGTCCTAAGTTATGAACTTTAGGAACTATGTCCACCATTTAACATTTTCTGTAGGAGCTAACGTAGGTCGTGGCGTAAGCGGCGAGCGACATGGCGTAAGCGGCGATTCTGGATACCCCACCAAAATCTGAGCCCAAACCACCAAACCACCAGCTCAGAAAATCGAAAATTAGAATGGCCAAAAAGAGGAATAATCAGGCTAAAGAGCTTGATTTACGACTTTCTGAAGCAATTCTAGGAATTCAGTCTAGAAAATTTAAATCAGCGCAAGCTGCAGCTGTAGCCTTAGGTCTAAGGCCTAATATAGTGCAGAGACGCCTACGTGGTATACCCACGCAAATAGAGGCGCGCCAGCAACAGCAGCTCCTGTCAAAAAATCAAGAGTTAACACTTTTAAAGTGGATAAAAGAGCTTACAAGCAGTGGCTATGCTCCTAGCCACCGGATTTGAAGAGAGGTAGCTAATGAAGTGCGTACAAACAGGTGTTGCGTTTACCAAGGTCGTAGCACACAGAGCCAAAGCTTACAACTTCAAAATCAACAACTTCAAACTTAACAACTACAAATACCTAAATTACCGCTTAGGCAAGACTAGGTGCTACGGTTTATTCAAAGGCATCCTAACCTATGTGTAAAGCTAGGAAGGAGGGTTAAGGCACAAAGGATAAATAGGGTTATAAAGCAGGGTTAAGGGGGTGGTTTGACATGTATAAGAGCCTTATAAGTGGGAGCTTTATATCATACTGTATACAGAATCACATATCGCTCCTTATACTACCTCCTCATACCTCTCATGTGCTTCAACCACATAATGTTGCAATTTTTGGACCTTTGAAAAAACACCTCACAACAGCCCTCTCACACCTTAATGAGGCGCAACTCCTACGCATACAGAAAGCAGAGTAGATGGAAGCATATATACAAGCAAGAGCAGTAGCTTTTTCAAATTCAAATATTAATTCTGCTTAGAGAGGGAGTGGCCTACAGCCGTTCCAGCCACAGACAGTCATACGAGCAGCTACGCTTCCTACAACAGACGTTGCGACAGAACGGCCATATACTCCTACAGAGCATGACATTTTTGAGAAAGTATTTTTAAATAGCAGTCCACCTGATTTTCAGACACTTCATAAAGCAAATACAGTTCTTTCTTCTACAATAAGTCGCGGCATTCTAGATACTCCTACAAAGCGATACATCCACAAGCTTGCAGATGAGACAGAGCGACTAAATACCCGTCACATACTACAGCAAAGAGAGACAGAAAACCTTCGGTCAATTATTCAGAAGAGAAGGACACAAAATAAGGGTAAAAGAGCAGTTTTAAAGGGTCAATTCCACATCTCTACTAAGGGGCTACGGTCGCAAGTAGCAGAAGCAGAAGAAGCAACAGCAGCAGCTTCACAGAGACCTAGAACAACACCACGACTAAATTACCGCTCTATAATTGAGGAAATGGATGATAAAGAGAGCGAGGAGAGCAATAGGGAGCTTTCTGATGATGATATAGATGAATTAGGGCTGTAGAAAATTAATTGATTTTTTTTGAAGCTGTTGATGGCCCCAACCCCACTACTGCATCTACGCCATTGCTGCATCTACGCCACGACCTACGTTAAGTTATTAAAGGTTTTAACTTTTACCATACAAAAATTTAGTATGGCAAATCTAAAACTGTTAATTGAAGCTGTTAATAGGGTGGCCCCAACCCCACTACTGCATCTACGCCATTGCTGCATCTACGCCACGACCTACGTTAGTTGTAATAATTTAGATGGCAATTTAGATATTTTGAGGCAGTTGGGTAGAAGTTAGCTAGGTATTCAAATAACTTAGTGATGAACCAGACATCAACTGCTGTTTATAATATGACACCATTCTAGCCACAGACTATTATACGCGCAGCTACACTTCCTGTAACAGAAGCGACAGAACGGCCACATACTCCTACAGAGCATGATATTTTTGAGAAAGTATTTTTAAACAGCAGTCCTCCAGATTTTCAAATACTCCAAAAAGCTAATACAGTGCTCTCTTCTACAATAAGTCGCGGTATTCTAGACACTCCTATAAAGCGATACATCCACAAGTTAGCAGATAAGACAGAAAGGCTAAACACACGCAATATCCTTCAACAAAGAGAGACAGAGAATTTACGCAATATAATTCAGAAGAGAAGGACTCAAAACAAGGGTAAAAGAGCAGTTCTAAAGGGTCAATTCCACATCTCAACACAGGAGCTACAGTCGCAAGTTGCAGAAGCAGAAGAAGCAACAGCAACAGCTTCACAGAGACCTAGAACAACACCACGACTAAATTACCGCACGGTAATTGAGGATATAACGTAGGTCGTGGCCCAACCGGCTACATGGCCTAACCGGCTATTAGTACCATCACATACAAATTTGTATGTGGAGGTACTTATCCTTTCGAAAATTAGAACCTTAATAACTCCTTTAATAAAAATGCTAGAGCTTAATACTCTAAAATTTAAAGACTTTATATACTAATACGTTACATTAAAAAACGCTAGTATGTAAGCTAGCCTTATAGAGACATTATTAACAGTTGGAGCATATCCCTCTTATATATGGGAACGTTGAATTACCATCTACTATATACAAAAACGCTAATAGCACTAGCATCTTTTTGCGTAAGTTATTAAAGGTTTTAACTTTTACCATACAAAAATTTAGTATGGCAAATCTAAAACTGTTAATAACGTCTCTATAAGGCTAGCTTACATACTAGCGTTTTTTTAATGTAACGTATTAGTATATAAAGTCTTTAAATTTAAGAGTATTAAGCTCTAGCATTTTTATTAAAGGAGTTATTAAGGTTCTAATTTTCGAAAGGATAAGTACCTCCACATACAAATTTGTATGTGATGGTACTAATAGCCGGTTAGGCCATGTAGCCGGTTGGGCCACGACCTACGTTAGATGAAGAGAGTGAAGAAGAGCTGTATGACAGTGATTTGGATGAATTGGCACTGTAGTAATTGAATTATTTGCGATTTTTTAAAGGTGGTGGTATTTTGATGGGGTGGTCCTGACCCCACTAGTGCCACTTCCCCATTTGATGCCATTACCCCACGACCTACGTTATCAACTTATACTATTTGCGATTTTTTGAAGGTGGTGGTATTTTAATGGGGTGGTCATGACCCCACTAGTGCCACTTCCCCATTTGATGCCATTAACGTAGGTCGTGGGGTAATGGCATCAATGGGGTACTGGCACTAATGTATCTTTAC
>JPJU01000017.1:0-12114 GCA_000750735.1 Pseudogymnoascus sp. VKM F-4246
GCTCTGTTTGAAAGTTAAGCTCCCTTATAGTTTGAGGGGTCTTTGAAGTCCAATTGTCACGTTCAACTATAGGAGGAGTTGGAGTTCTCAAATGTAGGTTCAAGTGAGAGAGAACACTCTGCGGCTCGTACAGAACTAGTCCTGTAGCTCGGAACCCACTCTTAATGTTCTGCTCTGTAAATGTAGCTTTGAATGCTTCTTTAAATGCAGAGAGGAACTCAAGCTTTGTGATGTGGTTTAGCCGGTTCCGTACGAAGGTTTCAATCTGCTTTCTGTACGAAAGCTTTAGTGGTGCAAAGCAGCTTATATCAAGAGGCTAAAGAATATGCGACGAGTGTAGTGGCATACAGAGGGTAATTATCTTCTGTTCTATACAGTAGTGTTGAAATTGAGCAGAGAGGTGGCTCTCATGTCTGTCAAGAATGAGAAGGCGATAGGTTCCGATCGAACGACTATTTGTATGTCGATCGAAGTGTTGAATCCACTTGTACCCAATTGAATTTGAAGTCTACCCATTCTCACTTAGCGTAATCACCCAATCGTCTAGCAATCCCGAGTCCTCGTACCATGCAGAGAGGTGATTCTGCGCCTTAAAAATGATAAACGGCGGGAGTGCCCATCTGTACGAATTAACACCTTGGATAATCGACACCTACTCTCTATTTCTAGGCTGTATAGTCTTCGGACGGCTCTTTGCTTCTGAGCTTGTGACTACCTTTGTAGTAGCAATAACTCCCATTGCGAAACCTGCTTCATCAAAGTTGTAGATGTCCTGCTCTAAGATGCCATATTTTGCGACTGTGTTTCGTACGAGAGAGAACCACCCTTGATATTGCAAAACCTGCTTCATCAAAGTTGTAGATATCCTGCTCTAAGATTCCGTATTTTGCAACTGTGTTTCGTACGAGGGAGAATCACCCTTCAATTATCTTTGGATCTTCGCATTTTGCCCGTTTGTAATCGTACTTCCGACTAAACTTTGCTTTGATTTCTGTACGACGCTTTATAAAGTTGGTAGTCCAGTTCTTCCCAACAGGTCTCTCGCCTCGTTCGGAGAGTAGGAGGTCTGCCATTTCTTGTACATCTTGTGGCTGGGGCGGAAATCCACGCGAATCTAGGTCGAGGATGTATCGAACGAGAGCTGACTCTTCGTACGGAGTCAATTTTCGTGAGTTAGGAGTAGAGTCGCGTCGAGACGCCTTTCCATTTAACCGCTTATAGAGAGTTGTATACGGGACATCATATGACATTGCGCCTGCTCGAATACTTTGAATATGCCCTTCCTTAATTGATTGGATAGCTAAAAGTATTCTACCCTCCTGATTAGAGGATTTAGCTTGTGTTGGTTGTGGCATGTTGTGTACAGTCAAGTTGACGCGTTTTAGTGTTTTGGTGATCGCTTCGCCTGTGTGATCGCTTCGCATGTGAAATACGTTACTCTTCTTAAATGACAATACTCTAAAAAGCTATAAATGTAAAGTCACAACGGAGCTTCATAAGTACATAGCCTACACTTTCTGTACCCTTATACTTTAAAATAATGGTTTTATTTCTGGTCCCTGATAATATTTGCTGAGGAGAGAGTAGTGTGGTTGGTTGCAGGGGAAAATATACGTCATGATAGTGGTTGCCGCAAGGAGCGTGGCGTCATCGATCCGACCTTCAAATGACAGCCTCTTTTGCGCATATCTTCGAGAAACATAAAACAAAAATAGTTATCGCTCGTCCTTCAGCTATCACTCATAATGTCAGGCAAAGTCGAAGACAAGACTGGAACTCCCATTGAGGTGGGCGACACCGTCTTCACCAATATTCGAGGAGGCAAGCGGGAAGGAGAGGTTAGCGTCCCCAGCTTCCCATGGCACACTTGCAAGCCACTAAACCTTACATAGGCCGATAAAATAGCCCTGGACGAAGAAGACGCAAAGAAAGAGCAGGTGAAGAATCCTCCAAAGGTTTGTGACAGAGCTCGCTGAGCAATGTCGAAAATACTAAATACGTTTGTAGGTTCTGTTTCAAGACCAGCACGGCCATAACGTTGCACACAACCCGGAGACTCTCGAGGTCGTAGATAAGAAGAAGACTGATTAGAACCACCTGCTTTTATATTTGATCAGTAAGATGAGGGTTAAAACATAAATAAAATAAAATAAACAGTGATTCTCAAAAGTCTTCAGTCGTTTTTTACCTGCAGTGAAAGGGCTGAGAGGCACCGGTGAAGTTAATTTATTTGGGAGCCTGTCCTCAAACCGCGAAATAACTAAAACATGGCCATATGTACGTATGAAATAGACATCAAAAGAAACATACTAGAGAGTAGAAAGCCTACTTATCCACTCTCTAGTATGAACCAGCCTTCCGAAACATACTAGAGAGTAGAAAGCCTACTTATCTACTCTCTAGTATGCACCAGCTTTCCTTGAACCCACACATTCTTCACGTTGCGGTCGTCACCGCTCCACATCCACTTCTCGATTTGCTCCTGCCAAGTCTCGTTTCCATATATATCAACATTTCCCACGGGGCCAGACTCAAGAAGAGACCTGGAAGCGAGGACTTCCATATGCGCCACGTCAAGCGGATTCTCAGTGCTGTTCTTCAAAGCACCTAGCTCAACCAACTGCGCATCCCATATCATCTCCTTATCGAAACCGCCGAGGTCGTCTGCCATGTCGACCACGGCCGCACCACCGCGCGTGGCGAGGTAAAGACTTTCAGCAACTGTAAGTTTTTCACTTCCATCTGCTGTCGTGTTACCCGATAGCTCTGGGTACTCAGTGCTATAGCCGACCAATCTAGACACAAGGCAGGCTTGTCGGGCTGCCTCAAGGATGCTAGGGCTGTAACCACCGCTAACATCCGTACCGAGGCCAACTGTGAGTCCATCATCCAGCATAGCTCGGACAACAGCAAGACCTGAACCCAAGGCCGAGTTAGAAGCCGGACAATGCGAGACTTTGGAGCCGCGCTCGCGGATGAGAGCGCGTTCCTCCTTGGTGAGGTGCACTCCGTGCGCGAGGATGGTGCGGTTGGTAAGCAAGCCAGCCTTGTCATATACATCGGCGTAACTGGAAGACTCTGGGAACAGTTCCTGGACGAGGTCGACCTCGCTGGTAGTCTCGGAGATATGCGTTTGGATGTGCAAAGGCGGATCGTAGGACGCGGCTAGTTGGCCGAGCCCATCGAGAGAAGCGTTAGAGCAGCTTATGGCAAATCTCGGGGTGATGATTGGGTTGATCAATGTTCCGTTCGGATCAAGAGTCTGGATGTATTCTATCGTCGACTTTGTTGCATTGAGACCCGACTCTGCGGATTCATCAACGTAGTAGGAGGGGCATTGATCATGGTTGTCCATGCAGACGCGGCCGATGAAGGCACGTTGACCGTGCGAGTGGCAGAGTGCTGCGAGGGCGTTGGTGGCCGCGACATGGATAGTGGCGAAGTAAGATGCGCATGTTGTGCCGTGGGCAAGAGTACGAGCGACGACATGGTCATAGACGCGCAGGCCCTCGGCGGGAGTGTCTTTAGGATCTGTGTCTTCGTTGTTTGGGTCTGACTTTGAGCCGAAGCTCGCTTCCATGGGGAAGGTGTATTCGTCGAGCCAGTCTAGAAGACCGGATGATCCGAACAGTCCAGTGTTGGGAAACTGCGGGGCGTGGATATGTGTGTCTGCATGATTTAGTTACAGAGAATTGACAGTTGGGGGCCGTTGGGTGGATAGGACATACCAATGAATCCTGGAAAGAAAAATTCGTTTCGTGAATCATTAGACATTACAACTTTTACTGTTTGTACATTGGAATTTCCATTGGTTGCAGCACCGGCTTCAGTCCAGCCGTGGCTAGACAGAAATTCCTGGAAGCTGGCATCGTCGTGGACATTCCAATCATATCCCTTGATACGGCCATCCTCAGAAGAGACCCACAGGGCACCTTGATTTCGAGTGAGCTCCGGCTTGGCAGAGCTCGAATTAAGCCGGGGGAGATGAATGAATGTGCCACGATAGACTGTGAATGGATCTTCCATGGCCATCGTGCCGCATGCGTTTAACATCCCCAGACATAACCATGCCACAGCAGGAACTCCTGCAGAACCGAAAAAGTGTTTAAACATATTGAACAGGGACGTATTCACGTAGATGTTTCCTTTTTGGATTACTCAAAGATCCTGAGGGCAACGTATTTATATCTATCCTGAAGCATTAGGCTGATGCTACTACAGAGGTAGATCTACCGAGCACTGCGGAGATTGAAGGGGTGCACCTTCTGAATTGGAATACGGTTCTCCCCGCCATAGTATCGTGAACCATTATCTAGAGTTTATCTAAGAGGGGCGGGATAGCAGGATCAACAAGATCAACAGAGCTAATGGTCGCGTGCGTTCTGGAATCGGTGTTCGGCTGTTTCCGACCTGCACATATTCACAAAATATCAATATGAGAATCAACGGCAATGGCATGTAAAAGACGTAGGTGAGCGAGGCAAACCCGGATTCATGGTTAAGAATAATAATAAACGTGGCGTATTGCGGGGGATAGTGTAACGCGGGGTATGGATTAACGCGGGGAATGGATAAATGTGAGGTTATTAATGAGAGAAACCTAACTGCGTTATAGTCCGAAGCGTCCGAGGAATCCGAGGGAATAACACTGTTCAAAGTCGCTTGCGAGGTAATTATCACATAACTTTGTGAATCGGTGGCTTGATTTATTGGCAAAGCTATGACAAACTGGGCTGCGGCATTATGTTATATGTGGATGCTAGGCCACGCCCCTTAGTGTGGGTCTGAATTTCGCTGTTGTCGGGGACCGCCACTTCCCCAGACTGCACCAGGCAATTACCCCACAAAATCAGAAGCTTGGCATTCTTATCGGCGGCAGCCGCCGCCCATACCCCGCCCAACCCTCGGCAACAAAAATACGCGAAGAAAAAGTTATATGAAGTACGCAGATCTGTGGAGAAGTAAAGTTTGGCAAACTCCATCTCAGCTCCTTCATTCATGCCCAAAGATGCAGAAATATTTTGGACTTCGGGGCTCTTCCCTCAATAGGGCTATTGTGTTACTGGTTGTGTGGCCAGCGTTTGGTTGTTATGCGTACAATCTGGCTGTGATGGGGGGTCTATTGACCCTCAACTCCTTTATTGAGACATTCCCCTTGTTGAATACTATCACTACTACGGGCGCCGAGCAGCATTATAACTCCCAAATTCTTGGTTTGTAGTCGTGAGCAAAAACGCAATGAAGGTTTTCTAATTTGTTTTAACAGGGACGGTCATGGGCCTATATAATATAGGGGGCATATTCGGGTCTTTATTATGCATCTATTTCGGTGATCGCCTAGGACGTAAGCGCGTCATCGCCATTGCATCTTCGGTGGCCATCGTCGGAGCAATCCTCATGGCAACGGCGTTCGGAGTTGCCCAACTCATAGTTGCGAGACTAGTACTCGGTCTAGGAACAGGTGGATACCTGGCAACGGTTCCTGTCTGGCAGTCAGAGCTTTCGCGTGCCAGCGATCGTGGGGCCACTTTAGTCGCCAACACGGCCTTCATCGGCTCTGGTATCAGTCTTGCCCTGTTCATCGACCTGGGCCTTTACTTCGTCGGATCGAATTCCGTGTCGTGGCGATTCCCGTTTGCCTTTCAGATCGTGCTGTTGCTTATGGTGACAAGCATTGTAACGGTCTTGCCTGAGTCTCCAAGATGGCTGGTCAAACAAGGCCGCCGAGAAGAAGCGCGTGAGATTCTGGCCCTGCTATTGGATATTGATCCCAACTCGGAGGAGATTAATATCGACATTCTTGACATGGAGACTTCACTCGCAGCTTCCTCGTCCGAATCCAGGTGGGGGGTATTCAAGATGGGCAAACAGCGGACTATGCACAGAACCATCCTCGCGTCCGCTGGCCAGTTTTTCCAGCAGTTATGCGGTATCAATGCGATTACTCTCTACACCACGACTCTGTTCGAAGGTTTCCTTGGTTTGGATCCGGTACAGGCTCGTATCTTGTCTGCATGCATTGGTCTTGCCGACATAGCAGGAGGAGTGGTTGCATACTTTACCATTGAGCGCCTCGGACGCCGAATCCTCATGATATGGACTTCTGCAGTGTTGTGTCTCTGCATGGCAATTATCGGTGGCACGACCTCGAACACCGGTAACAGTGGGGCGCTCATCGTGGCTGTTGTCTTCGTATATATGTTTGAGTTCATTTTCTCCATCGGCTTTTCGGGTCTTCCATACCTATACGCCGCCGAGGTCGCGCCCCTACAGCATCGCGCTGCAACTAACGCCATCTCCACTGCAACGGTGTGGGCATTTAGCTTTATGGTCGCGGAGGTGACACCCGTTGGTCTAAACACCATCAAGTACAAATACTTTATTATCTACGCCGTTTTGAACGCCGCCATTGCGTTGGCTGTATATTTCTGCTTTCCAGAGACGAAGGGCCGCACGCTCGAGGAAATCGACGAGATCTTCTTGCAGTCAAATAGTATTTTCGACCCTCCACGAGTGGCCCGCAGGTTGCCCAGGCTACACATTTCTGAAGGAGTGCTAGATAAAAAGCAGATCTTGAATGAGGAGACGGGTGAATACCCGTTAAAGGAGCTGTGATTCACTGGCTAGATCCAAGAGGTGGCTGTGCCAATCTCTGACCTTTCTTTTCTTTGCGTTTCTTCCGGGCGGATGTTTGATATTTATAGCAGTCGTAGCTTAGCTCCTGGAGCATAACATATATTACAGTATGTTCTTCACTTGCGTATTTGACCAAACCTGTTGTGGGGCCTGTACGAAGCAGCAAACGAACTATTAGCAATCGTGCATATTATAGAACTATGACAGGCCCCTCCAGCACAGCTCCGACGAAGGCTTTCGGCCCACATGAGTATGAAGGCCCCACAAAGTAACAATTCGCCACATAAGTACAACGGCCTCTAATCCGCCCTAAATGGATCAAAAATCTCCTCCGGCCAAGGCCCCATCTCAAACGTGCACGAAAACTCATGCACCCCCGAACCAACAACTTGCCCTTGGTTATCCACCTCTGCTCCATGTACTTGATCAGGCAGAATCACCACCGCCGTTGAATTCGGCGGAACCTCAAGCTTCATAGCAAAATTCGTTCCATTTAACGTCCAACTGCACTCAATCTTTCCATACGGGCTCTCATACCTGACCTCAGCCGACGTCAGCGTCCCACCCGGCACGGGCCTCACCATGATCTCCTTCCATCCTGGCGCCAAGGGACTAATCCCACCAACAGTAGTGTGCAACCAGTTAATCACCGAGCCGAGCGCGTAGTGGTTGAAACTTGTCATAGATCCTGGATTGATCGATCCATCAGGGAGCATGCTGTCCCATCGTTCCCAGGCAGTCGTCGCCCCCATAGTGACAGGGTATAACCAAGACGGACATTTCTTCTCAAGCAACATACGGTAGGCGAGCTGGCTTTGCCCCGAGCGTGTCAGTGCATGTGTGACTAGCGGGGTACCCGCAAAGCCAGTGGATATGCGGAAACGGGAAGTGCGGACAAGGCGGGAGAGGCGTTCCGCAGCTGCGGCTGCCTGTGAACGTTGTTCATGGAGATTGAATGCAAGGGCGATGGAGAGAGCGGTTTGGGTATCGCTCACGAGGAGGCCGAGAGGGGTGATGTATTTGCTCTGAAAGACGGCTTTCAGTTTCACAGCATCATTGGAATACCGTTCTACTTCATCGCCATGGTTGAGGATGGCGCTGATCTGCGCAAGGGTCGAGGTGACGCGGACAAGGTAAGCATCTGCCACTAGTACGCCGTCGGTGCGGCCCATCGATGGCTCATCGGGAGGCGCCGCGGGGTCGAGCCAGTCGCCTAGCTGTCTGGCCAATGGGTCCCAAAGTCCGTCAGGGCCACGGGCGATACCCTTTTCTACCCAGCCTTTCATACTCTCGTACTGTCTGCGTAGTATCTCTACATCGCCGAAGGAATTGTATAAATCCCAGGGAGTCAATACGACCACATCATGCCAGACTGCCTGCCCACCCTTGGGCCATATATCGCGGAGAATATTTGGGACAACGATACCAGGAATCATATTTTCCTCGTCCTTAGACTGCTCTTCTGAAACATCTTCAAGCCAGTTGCTCAACATACCAGCAGTATTGTAGAGGAAGTTTGCCGAGGGGCAGAATACCTGTATATCCCCTGTCCATCCTAAACGCTCATCTCGTTGTGGACAATCTGTCGGGATTGACAGAAAATTCCCACGCATACCCCAAACGACATTCTCATGGAGTTTATTAACGAGGGGTTCAGAACAATTGAACCAGCCCGTCCGCTCCATGTTTGTATGCATGACTAGCGCAGTAAAGTCGGACTTCGAAGGGAGTTCAGCGTCTGCAGTTGCTGGCCAGCCATCAACCTGTACATACTGAAACCCGTGAAATGTAAATTTCGGCGTCCAGTCTCGGAGTTCCTTATCAGAAAAGATGACCGTATCGACACAGACTGCTCCTCGAAGTGGCCGAGTGCTGATTTCGCCATTCTCGAGTACCTCGACATGCGTAAATGTGATCTTCTGGCCTGCAGGCAGTCTGACGGAGTTGACACGCACTTTACCGACAAGGTTCTGTCCGAAATCAAGAACTGTCTTTCCCGATTTTGTCTTAATAATCTCGACTGGGCTGACTTCTTCCGTTACAGTAACCGGTGGTGCATCCGGGGCTATAAGTTTTGTAGAGAGAGGTGGGAGAACTTTGACGCTCACCCACGATGCACCGTCAGGGGTAGTTATACTTTCATTCCATCCCTCTTGCTCCTCCCTCATATCATAAACTTCGCCGTCGTAAATTTCACTTCGAAGCCTTGGACTCTTTCCACATATCCACGACTCGTCCGAGATCAACGTAAAACGCTCACTTGAATCAGCAAACTCGACCTCGAGCTGTACGAGTGATGCCAGTTCTCTTCCGTAAATGAAGCGCTGACCTCCATGGAAACCCAGGCGGCCAGCATACCACCCCTCGCCAACCTCAACACCAATGACGTTGTCACTATCCACTTTCAGACTCTCAGTCACATCAAACACCTGATAGTGAAGCCTGTGCTTATAACTCGTCCATCCCGGTGCCATCGCCTCATTTCCAATCCTTTTCCCATTGATATGCGCCTCATACACACCACACGCAGTAGTATATAACCTCGCCTTGGCAACCTCTCCCTGCTTACTCCCCAAAGAAAACGCCCTCCTAAACAACACAGGTCTCAGCGGACCCTCATCAACCTCAGGATTCGTAATAAGTTTCGCCGACCAATCACTCTGATCCAACAACCCCGCCTCACCCGTAACCCACACCGACCACTCCGTTGCATCGCCGCTCTCGCCCCCAAACGCCCTAACCCTCACCTGCACAACATCGCGTGATTCCAGCGCTGCGCTCGGCCACGGCACAAGCACCGAGTCCCCGCTCTCGACGGAATACGACTCCGCTGTTCTTTCACCAGCCCCACGGCGTATTTCAAGCTCGTACGCGCGCTGCTTCCAGTCTCGGACGGAGGGGTAGCCGGCGGCGAAACGCCATGAGAGGCGGGGTTTGGCGTGGCCGATAGCGAGGAGGGAGTGGGTGTTTTCGAATGTGATGGTGGTGATTTGCGGCTGGGATGCCATTTTGTCGTAGTTCAGAAAGTTTCAGTGCCGTGGTTGTTGTATGAAGCCGTCTCGACGTATTTTACAGCTTTGAAGTAGTTGTTCGTGGACTTGGGATACGGAGAGAGGTCGATGAGATGGCTATATGCGAGATACACATCGTCGAGGGAAATTATACCGAGTCTAACTCCTGCGTAGCACTAACCGAGGCCTCATGGGCCTATGAATAGCTGCTCGTCAGAAGTTACACCGAGGGCGATGACAGTTAGGTTCGAGGTGTGATATCTTGGTGTACAGGGGCCGGAGCTATCCAACAGTGGAATGCGGGGTAATGGGGAAGGAACCCCACCAGGTGGATCGACGACTATTTCTAGAACAAACCCGAACTTACCCCGAAGCTTCTCTGAGGATACGAGTATGTCAGTCTATCACCAATATTTAAGTGGTATTGTAGATGCCAGTATGAATGATTAAGAGGCTGTAAATCGCAAGTCATAAAATCGCTGCTACAAGACAGTGCCTGGCGTCTTGGCTTCCCATTTATTATCATCCGATGCAGAAACCATAACATCTTAATAACTCCCCCAAGTATTCATCCTACAGGATCTTCGTATATTTGGTACAACTCGAACGGAGCATCCGCAAGCATCTCCTCAAACTTCATAAACGGCCTCGGCACCGAGACCCTAAACTCATTCGCCCTCGCCATCCTAAGCAACTCCAGCATCTCCCACACCATCTCATCCACCCAGTGCCGCCCCATCAGTTCCTTGGACGGGCATAAAGTAACATGTAGAAGCCTAAGCCCAGTCATCATCCCCAACGCGCGACACGTCTCATCCCAGCACACGCCGCCATGGTCCAAGGCGCCAGGCTCATCAGGCCTACTGAAGTCTCCCGCAAAAACCGGAGCCTTGAACTCGAACTCCAGCCGCATCACTCGGACCCATCGCATGAAATCCACGCGCCCCTGGCTTGCTTCCACAAACCGATTCAGCACAAACGGCCGCAATACTGTAAAGCCTGGCGAAGCGTAGAGGAACTTGATCGACTCCGCGTGGCTTTTGCGCTGTTAGCTTTCACTCTCGACATTGAAATAACTCGTACGGTGTGGCGGGGTAGATAGAACATACACCTGATGACAGCATAGCGCAAGCCCGAGCAAGTTACCCGTTAGAACTGGCTCTTGCTCAAATCTAATGTCCTGGTTGTACGCTGGGTATTCCCTAACCACTTCCGAATGCCATAGAGCCCACCACTTTCCATTGCCGTATCCCGTGCCAATTTCCCAATGACATATTCCCTGCATCCATTCTAGCTTATAATGTCGGTTCTGCGGCAAAGCGAGCAATATCTCTTTGCCGGCAAAAACGAAGTGGTAAATCCGCTCACGTATTTCTGCGGGGAGAAGTGTGAGGAATAGAGACGGTGTATTTGCTGAGGGCGTATCCGTAATGGGAGTATCTGTAGTGGGAGTATCCGTAGTGGGAGTATCTGTAGTGTGAGTCTTTGTAGGCGGGGAACTTATAGCGGCGGCTGGCGGGGAAGGACTGCGACGGCGGGTGAAGCGGCGCGCTCGCCGAAGCGTAGCCGCGACGAGAGGCTTAAGCTTTACCGAGCCAGAGCTGAGCTTAGTCCCCATCGTGGGCCAATATCAAGTTTCTATCCCGCCACGTTCTGCGTATTATCGTTGGGGGCGTAAACAGAGCTACCCTCGTCGCGAGAACAGGAAAACTGGTTGTCGAACCCTCCTATAGTTGCGAAAACCAGCAAACAAACGTTAAGGAACGAACCCCATCACCGCTCTGGCCATATGGAGCTTCCTATGGATGGGAAGGCAGCGTAGGTATCCTATTACTCTGTCACGTTGGTTGTAGCCTTCAGCCTTGCTAGTACTGTAAACACACGTAGCAAGCGCCGGAATAGGCGATGGCGAGTAAGATGGGGTTATGCGGGCGTTGCAAGGGTCCTTGCGCTAGTTTCATGGGAGGTCCATTCACCTATATATATAGTCCGTTTTATTATTCTATTGATGTTTAAATGCATACAGTATTGTTGGGCGATTTCAACAGTGACAGAGACTTAAATGATGACACATCGTGAAATTATAATAAAAAATCTATAATATAAAATGAGACATTCCCTCAACCCAAACGCCCCATAAACCCTTCATTCCTCTATATAACTCCAAGACCTCGCTCAAAAACACTCAAACATCCGTCATCAACCAGACCAAAAGACAAAGTAAATCCCGATCAAAACTCAGGCTGCGGCGACTTCTTCTGCATATAATGCTGAGCCACATACCACGGCAACAAAGCACCCTTCGTGTTAGCTACACCAACAAATTAGCCTATGCCTCACCAACAAAAAGGGGGGGGTTCAACAAAAAACATACCGATAACAGCAATCTGCGCTCCCCTGCGACAATCAATCTCCTTCTTCAACATCACCAACACCGTCGCAACCACAACCTCCTCCCCAATCGCCC
>JPJU01000018.1:0-18457 GCA_000750735.1 Pseudogymnoascus sp. VKM F-4246
ATGTGGAGTGCTGGCGTCGGTCAGGTGAGACATGGTGTTTTCTTTGCCGAGATGCGGTGGTGCGTGCGTGCGTGCGCCCAGTTAGGGTGGAGGGATGGTGCATGTGTGATGGTGATGGTGATGAACTGGAGGGGTTCGATGGTGGTGGTGGTGGTGGTGCTTGTTTTTTTTTTGTTGTTTTGAGCGAGAGATGGATGGGTTTGAGGTTTGAGTGCTGGGTAGGAGGTTGGATGGGGAGCGGGAACGTAGACGTTTGCGCTGGGTTGCGGGGTGGGCGCGGAGGCTGGATACCTGGGCGCGGTTGGATAGGGGATGGGATGAGATGAGATTTGAGATGGGCGATTTCCCCTTGTGTGCGACAGAGCTTGTACATGAGATTGGCTTGGATGGGCGGTGCTCTATACCTTACATAGCGAAGCATTATCGACGAAACGGGGGTTGGCTGGTTGGTTGGTGGGGTCAATAAACCACAAGAATACTTCAAAGCTTTCAGAAAAAAAAACACACATATAATCCATATCAAGGTTCACGAGTGTACACGATAGCACTGTGGAAAGTCCATGCAATTGACTAGCTACAGTATAGCCCAGGAGTATCTACCTAATCGCGCAAAACGAGCAACAAAGCACCGCATCACCTCCCGCGTAGCCTCCGCCCAGGCCTCAGTTCATATTTACCCCCTTTCCTTCTCCCTCTCTCCCCTTTCATCCTCTCTCTACACTCCCCCTAACTCGCCCATCCATCCCTTTGTGCAAAAGCCGCTCCCAGCAAGAAAACGTAAGAATTAATCACCGCAGGTGTACAAACGCAATCGGATACAAAGGTGTGTGTGCGTGCCCCCCCGGATAGAATGAGCAATTATAAAAACGTGTTAACAAAAAGTAAAATAAAGACACAGAAACATCTCAGATGGACTGCGGAGGATGACAACGAGCGCAGCGCGTCTAATGCTCGAGCAGCCTTAGGGAGCCCTGGACGACGACGTTCTCGAGGATGGATCCGGGGGGGATGTCAATGGTGCTGCCCTCGGTGGCGACAATAATGACGGTTCCCTTGAAGGTGACGCCACGACCGAGGTTGACGGCGCCGGTGATGGTGAGGTGGTCCAGCTCGAGGATCTTGGGGATGCTGGGGATGTGCTTCTGGAAGTCGGACACCTTCTTGAAGTCGGTGCCGAGCTTGATCAGGGGGGAGGGCCCGAAGCGAGTGGGGTCCATCTGCAGCTGGCCGTGCTTCAGAGAATAGAGGTCCGACTTAACGAGGAGGAGGTCGGAGCAGGTCTTGACGGGGAGGAAGCGGCGGCGGGGGACGTTGACGCCGTGCGCGTTCTTGAAGTGGCGGATGGCGGCGCCGACGGCGGTCTCGAGCTGGACGATGGAGACGTCGGACTCGCCCTTCTTGTCGGCGGGGATGGACTTGTTGTTGGGGATGATCTCCATCTCGAGCTCGTTGTTCATGACCACGCGCTTGACGGCCTCGAGGTTGAGCCAGATGTTGTTGGTGTTGAAGTACTTGAACTTCTTGATGGACTTGAATTCGTTGACGTGCTCCTTGGGGACCTGTGCGATTTCCAGGAGGCGGACGGATCCGTCGTAGTCAATGATGGTACCACCCTTGACATCGGCCTTGGTCTTATCGGTCAATTCCATGATGTACTCGGACTTGGTCTCAACCATGTGCTGGAGGATGCGGAGATCGACAACAGCTCCCAGGTTGTCAACGTTGGAAAGGAAGACAATCTCAACACCGCGGGCAATCAGCTTATCGAGGATGCCAGAGTTGTAAAGGGACTCGAAAACATCTCCGTGTCCAGGTGGGTACCAATCGGTTATGGAAGAGTCGAATGACTTGGGAACTGGCAGCAGCGAGTCCTTGAGGACTCTTGGGTATCTCGACTGGTTGAAGGTCATGATATCAATGCTGTGACCCTCGTACTTCTTAATGATGTTCTCAGTGTCGGCGTCGGTGTTGAACGAGTTCATCAGGACAAAAGGCACGTTGACCTTGTATGTGCGGTTGAGGTATTCGACCTGGCGGACGGAGAGATCGAGGAACGACATTCCATCACGGACCTCGATGACGGACTTGGGTCCAACACATCCCATGGATGTACCGAGACCACCGTTGAGCTTCAATACGGCAAGCTTGTTCAGGAAAGAGACAGACTCGGAGTTTGCGAGGTCGTTGTAGTCGACGACTTGGCCCTCAGCCGGGGGGGCAATGCGGTCCCAGTCAAGGGTGCTTCCCTTCGCCTTATCATTCAAATACCTGCGGAAGAGGGCAAAGAAGTTGTCCATCTCAGTCTCGAATAGCTAGACAGGGTTAGCGGCCAAACCTAATCGTTGTGTATCTGGGTCTTACCTTCTTCTCCTGCTCGTCAGAAACGGTGTCTGAGAGCTTGTTGAGGTGGTTTCGCATTTGGCTCGCGGCAATTGATGTGGATGTGTTCTCAAAGGCCTGTTTTGAACATTCTGTCAGTGGTAGTTCGGACATTGCTTATTGTAGATAGTAGGATCTTTTGTTAAGAGCCAATTGTGGCAGTAGGGGCAACTCTAATATAGGGAGATTCAAAGAGAGGGAATGGCAGGTGTATGAATCCGATTCAGGAACGTCCTATTGAATGTCCGATTTGATATGACGACACTGGTACGTCTTTGTGGAATCGGGACCTGGAGGATCTGTAATGTGTGTCGGGGAGAGAGTTGTCGACTGGGAAACGTGGAGCCACGGCTGTCCAATTCCCCTGCCTCCATTCAAACCACTGTGGTGATTTGCGAAGCGAATTCATATAGGATCGCTTCGTAGGGGCGTTATCACTTGATTCCCAGAGCCTTGCTAAATGAGTCCCTTGGTCTCAAACCGTCTCGCCACTGTATCCCGGCCAACACAGTGGCCAAGCCAACTTGTGATTGTTCTGGGTGCTCGAACCGCGGGGGGCACCAAGATAGGGGCTATAAACTGTTGCCAGACTGGACAGGAATTCACAGGAAGTAACACTTACGACGTGTGATTGGGACTTTCCATGATGTCTTGGGACGCTATCCGGTCCGCCATCGCTCCCGCCCCCAAGCGCCGATGAAGGCTTCAGGTGAGTCGGGAGAGCGCTCTTGAATGACGCCATCTCTTAAAATGTAGAGTATAAACGGTTGGTTTTCGGGAGGGGTGTCTTCGAAGTATTCTGCTTTTTTGAGCTGGCGGGCGCACTCTCTATTTAAGGACTGTTGTCAGCGGAAGCAATTTCAAGATTCTGACGTCAATAATACCCCTTGGGGACAGTTTTAGCCAGGAATCAGTGCAGTGTGATCAGCTTACCTATGTCAACAGAGCACGAGGGATTTTGAAGCGTAAATAATGAGGCTGAGATCAGCAGCACAGCGTGAATTGAAGTTTGAGAGATGTGAATGGGAATGGGGGGGTCAGATGCAGTCGGTGACAGGAGCGTTATTTATTATTAAACTCGAGCTTCCTTGACAGCTTGGCCTTGGGGTGAGACAGAAACCAGGATGCGGACATTGAGGTGGATTATCATTATTCCGAGAAGATACCAAACGACACCAAACCATGCCGAACAAGGCAGTGCAAGGACCTGTGGGGGGGGCAAAAATGGAACGGACAACAAACTGTAATTTCCATAATTTCCAAGATCCTCCTAGTCCTTTTCCTAATGTGGCGAAATAAGTTTGGGATGCTCTACTCTATTACTCTATCATTCCACGTACTCTGCTCCTTTTGCCCCATCCCAGCCCATCCTTTGTTGAATTTTCGCGCGGAGGAATTCGTATCACAATTTTCATAAAACGGTGGGAAAAAGGGCCTTGTCTGGGCTGGTTCCAACAAACAAAACTCTTGGAAGAGGCGGAAGGGGCGTGCCCAAGTCACATTTTGGGCATCCATTCCGTGGTGCAAGAATGGTCGAACAGTGATCCAGACACCCCACCAAGCCAAGTTATGGTGGCGTTTAATTTACACCCTGCAGGTATTGCCTCAAGAAGCACCGATTGGGATTTTCGCCCTTTGTAAATGTGGAGCACCTACTATAACAAGTCTATCTTCGGAGTATCAACAAATGAATTTTCAAAGAAATACTGTAGCTTCTCAACAAGCTCGTAGGATTCCGGCGCTTTGAGCCGACTGACTATCTGCAGGACACAGTCAGACTATCAGCCTTTAAAGCCTTTTTACGCTTTTTCGCTGGCCAGATAAGTAAGCTGAGAAGAGCTGAAGAAGGGCTGGCTGAAGGCTGAATGTTAGCCAGAGCCAGAGCCAGACGGGAAGGGATGGATACATCCCACCGGGTCCCACTGCAACGTCCCACCAGATCAGAGAAAAAGGCGCGGGGGCATGGACCATGGTGTGCCCATCGATATTAACGCCACAGCCCAACTGACCGTGCTCCGAGATGAGATGAGGGAATGGATCCCACAGTACAGTCTATTTATCGCATCCGCCAAAGATCCGCCAAAAAACCCGCCATAGGGGAGTCGCCGTCAAGGACCACCGGATCCCCTGGTTGGATACACGTGCAGCGATTGTTGCAAACTGCCGTTCTTATGTCAGCATTCATCCTACAAGGCTGCATTTCAGGGGGGCTATATTTAGAAACGGCGTCAAATTTGACGATGATTCTCATCAATTGCAACACTGTCTCTCGATTCGTGATGCAAGAGCGTGATGTGGTGATCCAGCGGGTTTGATTGTTACCGCACAGTCAGACTGGACGCCTGAATCACTGACGCTACAATCTCCTACACAAGCTACTCAGTCACTCACAGTTGGGCCCGAGGCCTGAATCACCGACGCTTCAATCTCCTACACAGATTACTCAGTAACTCACATTCAGACTTGCGACCTGAATCACTGAAGCTTCAATCTCCTACACAAAGTACTCAGTTCCTCACAGCTAGACCCAAGGCCTGACTGAATCACTGACGCTGTAGTCTCTGATCCCAAGTCACACACTTCAGCCACACCTCTCAGACTTCCTCTGCTGACCTGTCATCACGCCACGATTCAGGGTCCAATCCCAGACATCTGGATCCAAAACGTAATGTTGTCTCTCTTCCATTATTATCATTATCATAGTTCTCGTTTATTTGCACCTCCTCCAACTCCGAAGCCAGCAGACCCAATATCTGCATGATCTGAACGCAACGCCAATATCACCATATATCCAAAAGCTTCTTTCAGGCCTTTGCCTTCCCAGGCCCTGCTGTGAAGTACCATGCAACAACAGCAACCGCTATGATCACCAGCACAATCGAGAGTGTAATACCCCACGAAATAACTCGGCAACGGCGCTTCTTCTGACGCTGTCTAACCAGCCAATCGTCCCTGTATCAAACACAGTCAGCATGAGTCAATATTACGCGCAGCTCGCCCTGTCAACCCATCTGACAAGCTTCTTCCTGCAACTAACCCAGTCTTATCCATTGTGTACCCCGTGCTGTCACTCGTTGACCTAGCCCTGCCATTCTCTATATCGGATCCCTCGGCCTCGTGTATTGCGGCTGAGAAGCGCTTCCAGAATATGGGATCGGCAACTGCGAGGTTTGGCAGTTCTGAGACGGGGCGTAGGTGAACCTCTTGGGCGAGGGGGGAGGGACGGTGTCCACGCGGTGCCTTGGAGCGAGACATTGGCGGTAATGATATTCGAGATCGACGTTTGTAAAGACGGCTGTAAACTCCCTTTAGAGTATAATGAGTGACGCCTGCTTTGCCAGCGGCGGGGTAGCTGCACGATGAGGTTGGTCGCGTCCAAAGTGGCAGTTCAATTGTACTGTAAAGAGCGAAATATCCAGGCACGAAGGAGTGAGTGCACTGGACTTGAGTTCCTGAAGCAAAAAAAGAATGAAGCTTTCAAATCGCAATCGAAAAAATCTCCATCAACACAAACAAACGCACAGTCGCAAAAAAAAAGCGATATATGTCGCCGTGCTATTAACCCACATATAAACAAACCATCTGTCCCTGCCCTTATCACACCAAGTTTTATCTGCATGATGTCCACAAAAATCGCCGGTGTTCTAGACCGGCACCAATATTGGGTACACCATGCCACAACCCATAAAAAATGACCCGTTATCAGCACACCTACTGGTATCATGGCCATTGCTTCTGCCCATTGCTTCTGCCCATTGTCAAAACAACAACATAGTAGAAACAACATACATAGCCTCATTCAAATAATAACTCTAACAAGATGAACACTTCGAACATATCGAAACGACGCGCCAGTTCCGCTGGGAGCGACCTGGACAGCAATGCATCGGACGAGCTCTGTAGCAACTGTGAGGTATGGAGCTAGCCCCACAATATCGTATCACCAAAGATACTAGCTAACTTGGGTTATCAAGTATGAGCTGAAGTTGGAGAGGGAGAGGGAGGCAAGGATTAATAGCTACTATTATAATGATCCAACGCCTTGGATATTCGGTTGTGTATTATTGTTGGCTGGTATCTTGATGGTTTTACATGCCCATGGCGTGGTTCTTTGGAACGTAACACAACCCCCAAACCCGCCTTCTCATCCGTAAGTATTCGTTCTGGCGGTCTACGAAAGTATTATCTAACTGTAAATTCTAGCCAGCTGGCACAGCAAATGCGTGAACTAGAAAAAGCGACTACAATAGACGAGTTCATAAACATTCTCACGCAAATAAAGCGTATCGCCGAAGCGAACGGAACACAATGAAAATGCGGGATGCGGCAGCAGTCCACCCCGGGAGTCGAGACCCGATCCGATATTCGGGAGGCCTTCCAATGAAGTGTTTCCGAGAGCCTTGCTTATGTGGGCTTTCCTGGACAAAGTTTAGAGGACGGTGCGAAGGTCCAGGTGTGCTTGGACTCGCTTAATGTAATTTATGCAAGGGAGGATGAAAGCTCCAACGACAAGCAGTTGAGTTGGCGGGGAGCCGCCAAGGCTGACAGAGCTGTTACTGTAGGAGAATCAGTTGCGGAAAACAACCCTCCACAGTAGACGAGGCCAAACCCAGAAAGATGTCGCTGAAGAGCCAAGCAGATGAAGCTACAAGGTGGGAGCGGCTGTTCCGGGCCGTGAAGCTGAACTTCGTTCGAGAGCAGCTGGCTATATATGACAATTCTATCGCAGAAAGGCAACCACTTCCGGCGTCCTTTATAGAAAACTTCGAGACCTATGCCGGAACACGACATTTGGGCGCATCTTCAAATGAAAAATCGACTAATGAGGAGAAATTTACGATGCAGGACTACGTGAAAGGTTTGAGGGCTATCGAGGGGGACAAGGCTGAGAGCGGGCAAGAGAGGACCGAGAGCCTCCAAGACCATCAGGCACAGTTGATGATGTTGGAGCAGCAGAACAAGAAGAGGCTGCTCATGGCCCGAGCAGAGCAGGATGAGCGCGAGAAGGAGAGCAAGGAGGCGGCCCTCCAAGACTATCAGGCACAGTTGATGATGTTGGAGCCGCAGAACAAGAAGAGGCTGCTCATGGCCCGAGCAGAGCAGGATGAGCGCGAGAAGGAGAGCAAGGAGGCGACCCTCCAAGACTATCAGACACAGATGATGCTGTTGGAGCAGCAGAACAAGAAGAGGCTGCTCATGGCCCGAGCAGAGCAGGATGAGCTCGAGAAGGAGAGCAAGGAGGCGACCCTCCAAGACTATCAGACACAGATGATGATGTTGGAGCAGCAGAACAAGAAGAGGCTGCTCATGGCCCGAGCAGAGCAGGATGAGCTCGAGAAGGAGAGCAAGGAGGCGACCCTCCAAGACTATCAGACACAGATGATGCTGTTGGAGCAGCAGAACAAGAAGAGGCTGCTCATGGCCCGAGCAGAGCAGGATGAACTCGAGGAGGAGAGCAAGAAGGAGAGCGAGGAGGAGAGCGAGGAGGAGACCCTCCAAGACTATCAGACACGGATGATGATGTTGGAGCAGCATAACATTGGACTGATCGCGGCCCGACGAGAACATACCGAGGACAGGCAGGGGCCCACCCCAGAAGACATTCAGGCACGGTTGATTATGCAGGAGCAGCAGTACCAGACGAGACTGCTCCTGGAACGACAACAACAGGATGGGGGCGAGCGGGGGAGCTTCCAAGAACAAGACCATCAAATGCATTTGATGCTGTTGGAGCAGCAGAACAAGCAGAGGCTGCTCATTTCCCGACGACAACAGGAATATAGCGAGCGGGGTATCCCTCTAGGACTATCAGGTGCCGTTTTTGATCTCAGAGATGCAGAACAAGAAGAGACTGTTAATGACCTGACAATAACCGGCCAAAAGTTATCTTGGGGATCCGAAGCAGCTCATTACATCGCGAAGGCCCGACAGGAATATGATACTGCCCGGGGTTCGGAGGCTGCGGCAGGGTCGATGAGCCTTCCACAGGCGTCAGGGGAACATATAATTGCTGAACTCCCCGTTACTGCGGAGGAACACACGGCTCCAGGGATTAGTTATTAGAATGGAAGGCATAGTTGAAGAGGCGATTATCGCTGAGGAACATTAGTCTCGTTGGGGGCGGGAAAGTATAGGTGATGAGACAGGTAAGAGGGTGGGCCTCGCTTAAATTAACTTTATTCAATCGGGCGACAGGAGGCATGATTCGTAGAAGCAATAATAGCAATCAATTTGATGTGGAACACTCAAGCTTGACAGAGCTATCGCCGTGGGAGAACCTGCTACCGTAGGGCAGGGCCAGAGTAAGGCAGCCGGCGCGGCTGAGAAGGACATGGATAGACGTTTTGAACTGCTGAGAACAGTGCCCCGGGCTGAACGACAGCGCGGCATAGACATTGCCTTCAGAGAGCTCGCCGCTACATCATCAGAGCTAGCCCCCTACGAAGCCCTGATAGCAGCCAGAAAGCCTCTCCCAGCGCCATCTGAAATCTCCTTTCTGCCCGTCAGTAGCAGGCAGCGCGCGAAGCTGCTACCCGGAAACTTAATCTATGAGGAGCTGTCTACGATAAGCTATGTGGGATTCCTACGCAGGTTGAAGTGGCGCCAGGAGAGGGTTCTAAAGGGAAAACGGCTGGCGTGGGTGAATTTCGATATGCAGGATGCGCGGAGCTTGGTGGCGCGGGCGAGGAAGGAACTTGGATGCTGGGTACTGCGCGAATGCAGCCGCGCAGTCGACGATGCTGCCACGGGCGATGAGCGAGTGAAGGGTTCAGGGGCTGGCTGTCAGACTCGCTTAATTTAACGTCATGTAATGAAGATCGAGACCTGTGGCTACTCTACTATACAAGCAATCTAGTTGATGTGGAGTCCTCAAGGTTGACGGAAGCCCCACCCTGACTGGTACAATATATTGAGTTTGGCGTGAGAAATCAACCGCTTCAGACGAGCAATGCCCGGAAGAGATTGGGCAGTGGAGGGCCTGGTGAGAAACCCGAGGCGTCTCGATGCTATAGTAAAGGAGCTGGCGTTATATTATGAGGCTATAGCAGCAGGAGCGCCTATTCCAACCTCACCCACACCCCCGTGGCAGCCCACCGACCTGGAAAAAAGGGAGCTGCTATTGTCCAAGGGCATAGACTGTAACGGAGTGCCGACAGAGGACTATGTAAGGGAACTAAGGAAGTTTGCGCGGTTGGAGAAGCAGAGAGTGGCTTGGTTTCTAGGACACAGTACTCGGATTATCCAATCGGCCATATCAAGGGCCCGGAAGGAGCTTGATATTGCCAGCTCTGCGGCGGCAGCGGCGCGGTCAACGACACTGCCAGGAGCGATGGAGGAACATTAGGTTGCGGAAGAGCCCATTATTGGATTCGCTTAATTGAGGTTATATAAGGAACGTCGCGGGCTACTTGGAACCACATGAGCCACTGAGTCGACGTCGATCTCTCAACGTTTGGAGCTGCCACGGTGGAAGAGCCCCATAACTGTGGAATATCCAGCTACAATATGAGAGATTTGGTGTGAGGAAGTAACTGCCGCAGACGCAGACGAGACATGGCCGATGCTTGGCTGTTGCAGGGAATATACGAGCAACAGAGACGCTACGATGCTGTAGTAAAGGAGCTTGCCTCATATGAGGAGGCTATAGCAGCAGGGAAGCCTCTCCCAGTCGCCCGTATACCACCACCTTGGCAACGCGTCGGGCTCGAACAAACGAACTCGCTTCTGGCCAATTTTTTTGACAAAAACGGGGTGTCTACAGACGAGTATCTGACACAGCTAAGGAAAGTAGAGCGAGCGTTTAAGAGGAGACTGCTAGTATTGAAAGAGGAAAACATTCGTGGCCTTCAATCGGTGCTTTTTCAGGCCCGCAAAGAACTTGACGCTGCTGAGGAGTTTAGGACCAGGGCCGCAGCCCAGACGGCCAGCTTTTCGCCAGAGGCAGGGGAAAGCGACACATCTGCTCGGGGAGCCGAAATCTGATACCGTATGCAGGGGCCCTTCCAATAAGTATGCCACTTGTCTGTTTGTGTTTCACTGGAATCGAGCTGGTCAGTGCAGGTGGCGTATGGATTCACGACTCGCTTAACTTGGCGATGTGGAATAGGGGTAGTTATTAAAGAAGCAATGGAGTCGGCGTGGAGTTCTCAAGGTTGGCAGAGTTGTTGCCGTGGAAGAAGTCGTTTGCAGAAGGAGAACTTGCTAGAACAGACGAGGAAGCCGGATAAATCAATCGTCGGAAAAGGGCCATGGAAGACCAACGTAATAGATGCTGGTTCACTCACGAACGTGTATGGCGAGAGGAGCAGGAAAAAATCACCACCTATATGGGACTACACTCGCTATCGGGACCAGTACAAGCGTACATAGCAGGGCCAGAGGCAAGACCGGATTTGCCCCGCAGTGTGCGTGAGAAAAATGCGAAAATCCTCACGTTGGAAAATATTGTGGAAATGGCGAAGCAGATGAAGGAGGACAATTTCAAGTTAATGGCCGAATACGACGTTGGGTTTTTCAGGCGATGGTTGCCGCAGGCGCAGCACGAATTCGATATTGCCTATTCCACAGAGGCAGCTGCTATGTCGACGAGATTACCGCCGCCGGTGGGGCGAAGAAAGGCTGCTGAAAGGCCTATCGCTGCGGATGAACAGGTGGTTGATGAAGAACCCCATGCAATGGAAATTTCTGAGGTGGAAAACCCGGTTGATGTGGATGATGGATCTGGAAATTGAACAGCCACAGTGCGTGGGGAGTTTTGGGATTGGCGAGCATGCTTTGTAGTAGTTTGAGGGCGAGGAACCAGCCACGGCTGAAAACCAGTCCCTACCGAGTAAATGATGTTTGGGTATTATGGCGCTTTTGTTCTGGGGTTTGGGCATGTAGGTCTGAGGGTGTAGAAGGTGCCAATCATGTCAGGCAGTATGAGAAATCCTTTGCCAATAGGGGAAATCAATTCATCCCCAATAAGATTCATTCGTCTCATTAAATATCCAATATCGAGTCCGCTTAACTAGAAGCCGATATCCTAACACATCGCATCGATAAAAGCCTCGCGGCGATATCCCGGGTATCCAGCCCCATCCTAGCAAATTCCCCTTCAAGTTATCTAAATCCCATATCCCAAAATATCCGACTACGGATTGAGGTTGACAAACACAGAACGCCTATCCCCCAAAGCTAAAATTCTCACATAATCTCACATTTCCCCTTCCTGTCCCTCCTACTCGGCTCACTCTCATAACTCGCCGTCGTCACATCAGTCCACCCTGCACTACTCACCGCGTCGAGATCCTTCTTCTTCTTCTTCTTCCGCTTCACCGTCCCGCGCCATCCCTTCTGCTTCGCCTGCTGTATATTGATCGCCGCACTGCGCTCAGCGCGGCTGGCGCGGCGCGAGACGCCCGTCGCCATAGGCCAGGTAGGCGTGTGAGCCGGCCCGGAGCCGTTGGAGCCGACACTATATATCGTCTCCAAACGCACCATCTGAGGGCGTAGGCTATCAGGGGAAAATGGTTGTTGGTCGCCATACGGGCTTGGATATCCGACTAGGTTGGTTTGCCCGTGGGAAGGGGGCGGGTAAATCGGGGACATCTGCGCATTGTACGCCCCGGCGGCTGCCCTTGGCGGCGGCGGCCCAAAGTCCGTGTAACTCGTTTGGCTATACTGTACCGGCACTGCACCCACTTGTCCAGGCGATTCAGGGTAAGTATTATTTCGGTAGACTGGATGAATGGCGGGCGGCTGCTGGAAGGATCCTGGGAGAGTTCCTGGCTGGATACCTAGTTGCTGGCTACTTGGTCTTTGGGCGCGACTATTCAGCCTCTCCAGCAATGATGTGCTCGGCAAATTCACATCTGCAGGAGTTAACTCTGCAGGTGGTGCCGGTACCCCTGAATTGGCATCTGGAGAGATGTCTGGTGGTGGAGGCGGATCGTGGCTAGGAGGGTAATGTAAAGTCAGTGGCGTTATTGGTGACATCGTCGGTAGACTCGAAAGCTGCGAGCCTTGGGGCACCTCAGTGGTCGCGTATTGTACTTGTGTCCCACCAGTTGGCGCCGTTTGCTCGGATAGGGTCAGCGGTTTCTCGGCATCGGCGGGCATGCCGTTGCTAGCATTACTAGCACCACCATCTAGGTGATCGGGCGTCACACTCATATCCCGGACCGTTGGAATTGGAATTGTGCGACGTGGGATTGGAGAAACAGGTTCGACTGAAGGAGTACTCATGACGGGGCTTTCTGGAACAGTCACCACCGACTGGGCGACAGGTCGGCGGGGTATCATGTTGACTGGCGCCGGTGCTACTGGCGCCGGTGCTACTGGCACCGCAACAGAAGGCTCAGGTGTTCTCTGAGGAGAAACATCATACATGTCATCAAAATCGACGGCGTTTGTTGACGTCTGGAATGACTGGGGCTCGCGGTCTAAATTGCTTGATGCACTGATAGCAGACGAAACGCTAGTAGGTCGCGGTATAGCGGCGGCGAAAGGAGGTGAAACTGGGGAGGCGAGGGGTAAGGGAGGTGACACCGGTGATTCCGACGATCTACTCATTGGAACGTATGTCGTTCTGGATCTGCGTAGGCTAGTCAACGGGCTTGACTCCGACGACGCCCCGCTCCTTTGGGTGCTTGATCGGTGAAGGTTGCTTGGTAATCCTGAGACTCCGACTTGGATCGCATTTCGCAGGTGTTCTGGAAGTGTAGGTATGTCATCTTTACTATATGGCGGTGGTGGCGGGACCCAATTATCTGCATCACTTTCGTGGGGAACTTCGTTGTGGCCATCTGCAGGCCGCATTCGAGGAGGGCCTGGTGCTTCGCCAAAACGACGCGGGTGAAGCACCCGATTTATAGCCGCAGCAGTCGCGGCACGGCGTAATGTTGCCACAGATCGAGGAGTTCCATGTGCATATGGCGCATCAAGTGCTTCTTGGTCGTCTATTGAATTCATAGATGCCGTTTCTGAGGTCTCGTCTGTCGGCGATAGCGCCGCCTTTGAGACTGACGGCCTTCGGAGTGCGGACGCTGGCAGCTCTTCCAACCTTCTTGGCAGAGTAAAAACGGGGCCTCTCTCTGGGCGTGCTGCTATTGTGGTGGATCGGAGGACAGCCGGATGTTCTCTTCTTGATTGAGCCACAGTTCGCCTGCGAACTATTGCAACCTCTGTTTCCATATCTCGGTGCTCTTCCTCGAGTATTTCCGGCTCTTTCTCGCCCACTTCTATCGTGATTGTTCGCTTTTCGCCATTTACAATGGAGTAGTCAAAATCCAAGAGCAGCAGCCTTCCTCCATCCATTGGCGCTATGCCTTCTTCGTTCAAGTCGAATGCATGGCCCTGGGCATAGCCTACACCTCCAGGGGCAGCTGCGACAAGCCGCTCGCATGAAGTACCTTGTGAAGTAGCGACCCACTTCAGAGCAACAATTCCGTCGAGACTGCTGACATGCCGCCCTTCAATAAACGAATTTCGAGATCTGGATCTGTTCGAGAGTTCTTGCCACTTGGGTATCTTGTTGCCGTTTGCATCCTTGGGCACAGTGGTAGAGTCCCGTTGCCCACTTCCGGAAAGGGTGCTTTTATGGCTATGAGGTGTTCCAAGGTCAGCCGAGTCGGCTTCTGCTGCTGATTCAGGAGGAGCATCTAGATCTTCAGGGACACCATAACACCATATCTCCTTCCCTAGAAAACCGGCAGAGACCAAATCCCCCGAGCCAGTTGTTGCGGGCAGTGTGTTGGGAAGTAGTTTTGAAGTCGATGAGGAATCCGCCACAGGGCCAGTAAAATAGGTCGTTCCGTTACGGAGATCGTCTATGCGGACAGCTCTGAAAGTCTCGAAGGCTCGGTCATAAGTGAATGTCCAGTTCGCGCCACAGTCTGAAGCGCTTGGTAAAAGGACCGCATGACTACAGTCACGGCTGCTGTTGGGGAAAAGGATTGATGTTGCCCAAAGCTGGCCAATGCTGTCCTCTGGTGAATATTCGCCGGGGTTGAAGTACGGCGCTGTCAATATGACGGTGTTGGGGTTTTTAGAGTGGATAGTAGTGCCCAGTAATTGCATGCCATCCTTAGAGAATGACAAGGAATCCGCTGCATCAGACTTGACGCCCCTTTTATCCGTGGCTACGGCGGTGGAGAGAGAGTACACCTCAATTCCGCCATCATACGCCGCGGCCAAGACAGACCCACCGGGTGACAGCGAAATTGTGCGAGGATGGTGGTCCAGGGCAATGGCTCGAATATGTTTTGGCCTCCCGTTGCTTAGGTCGTATAGGTCAACCTGATGATCCATTGATAACACAGCCAACATAGATCCATCGTCAAGTATTGTTATCGAGGCAGGGCGCCGTAGGATCTTTAGTTCTCGCTCAACTGTGATTTCCTGTCCCACAAATCGAAGGACATGGATCCTCGATGTGCTATACGCAAGAACATACTGGCCGTTGGAAGAGAATGCGAAGTGGAACGCCTCGCCTCCGGGCAGAGCGGCAGAAGAACTTATAGACGTCGACACCAACTTTACTATTGTTTCTTGTGGCCGTAGATATGCTTCGTAGAGGTTGCGCTTGACCTCATGTGCGAATGCTCTTCGGAGCTTCGGAAGCTCGTCGTCGTCTGGAGGCGATGCGACAGTTCGATGGCTTGTGGCATAAGATCGGCATCGAGACAGTTGTAGAGCGTAGAGTTGAGCTTGCTGTGATACCCTTCGCCAGTTGGGATTGAGCAGGACTAGAGAAGCAAAGGAACTGGGGTCGCATGTTGACAGGATGCTGGGATATCGTCAGAAATATAACAATGGAAGTGAAGCGGACATACAGTTCTATAATCTCATCCGGGAGGCTCGCAAAGGCGCATACGGCGCGCTTGGCATCCTTGGAGTCTGCCATGTCCGTCGACGCCGCTGTTGTGGAATTATCCATCTTCATAACAACGGCTGTATCGGCGCGTCCACTGTGTGCATGATCGGCTGTCCCATCAGATGTTGTCGGGGTCATGGAATAGTCGTGAGTAGGCCAAAAAGATGCGAAAGTAAGTCAGCCCTGACGCGGACTGATTCTATAGATAGTTAGGATTCAACCCCCTGCGAACTAGCATCGGCGTTTGGTGTTTGGGCTAAGTGGCGGGGGAGCAAGGAGTACGTATGTACTCTGTGTTAGTCCACAGGGCAGTCACACTGTTCTCACAGGAACATGGGATCCTCGTTGGTTGTCAGATCTCAATTGTTGAAAGTGGACTAACACAATAATATCGCCTGGCTGCAGCAGTGGTCCGCGACACAACCCTGGCGGCCAACTGCACTGCATGGGTTCAAATGAACTCAAGTCTCCTAGTTTCTCGTATTTCACCTCACTCCATTGCTTCCAAATTGCTCGGTTTGGTCATGATATAAATGTTGATGGTATAAAGCTCTCTATTTGTTTACAGAGCACAGTTTGCGCCGTATCACCACCTTTCAGGGTCCATCTTTGGATTTTCTATATTTAAACCAACGCGTCACCAATGGAACATCTGTCCAAACTCGCGCGTAGGTATAATCCCCTACTGGTTATCATGTCACGTGATTGTGCTTATCAAGAAAGCTAGGGCCGTTCTAGTGGCAAAGCTAACAGGATCGACCCCTCGTAGGCGCCAAGCAAGAACTACTGGACTACAAATTGTCGTCAACCCGTTTCTCCACCCTTTTCCTTCCCTTCCCTTTCCCTCTTTTCAACGAATTTAAATGGCAATAGGACGACTGAATCAGGTCCTATTTACTTTCTAGAATATGAGCCACATGAGAGACACTGATTTTGATCAGCTCATGAAAACACTGACCGAGAACTTCAATGTTCTAGCTGACGAGGTTCAACTGTTGAGCGACAGGAAGACTGTTCTCGAACACAAGCTTCGCTTTGCCCACGAACAGGTATGCACATTCCATCATTTCTTTGTCTTCCTCCCTCAACCACGCTATGTGATGAGACACTTTAGCTCTAGATCTGGAGTCGCTTCTGGCGGCAACGACCGACAAAAACCAATCATGTTTTACTGAATAACGTTCTTCTATCATCACAATTACCTTTATATATTTGCGAAGACAGCCCGCTGACTATCGTCTTTAGTACCAAGTTCTAGCACTCAAGTACGCGCCATCTGATGATCCAGATATCTCGAGCACTCTAGCTAAGCTGCAGCTTCCCGCGGACATCCGAGTGAATGTAGAGGACCGGACGTCACTGGTGCCGCTACCTCCCCGGAGGACCGGAAACTCCAAGCAGCAGACGGCTGAGGCTATAAGAGATGGGCGAAAGGCGTCACAGCTCATAGCTTCCCTTAAGGGCTGGAATAGATCTGCCGTTAGTAATCGCAGTGCCTCAATAGCTACGAGCAGTAACAATAGGAACTCCCGCGGGGGAACCTCCTTTACAACATTCCATGAACAAGATTTCACAGTACCGGGCAAAAAAAGCCAACTGATGTGCCCATTCTCTCAAAAATCCAATAAGCCCGCCCCGAACCGGGACTCATCAAGCCAAGTATCGGCGATGGAGACCGCTGAGGAAACCACTGCCGTCCCCGATACGGAAGACAACACTCCCCATCACTCAGCAGATCCCATCTGCGCAGCACTATATGCCGAAACACATGTCTCCGCGCCTCCATCGGCTACCGGCTCCAACAAATGCCCCATACGTTTCCTAGACCAGCATTCTCCGGAAGAGGTCGCAAGATATTTTGAGACCCACAAGCATGAAATCCCACGAAGCCATGAAGTATGTGTGAAGCGGTATACGAGGAATGAGGAGGGCGCTAGGAAGTTGGATGCAAAATACGGCAGCATGGTGAGCATGTTGCAACAACTGGGCCAGAAGCACCAGCCAATGTTACCGGTGCAAGACGAGATGGAGGAATACGAAGTGGATAAGAGGTCCAACGGACGAGTCGAAAGCTGGGCGAAAGCTGTCAGCGAAGAAGGCGTCGACCCTGCCGAAGCAACGACCAACGTCCCTACCGAGCCTGAAGAGGAGCGCGAAGGGAGATACGACAGGCCATTGAACGAGGTTAGGGTTGGCGAGTCACCGAGCCGCCCTTGGGGGATTTCTGTACCCTACGATTTCACACCACCTCACTACACGGAAAATGACTTACAAGCCTCACCATCCGCCCCTGCCGTTAACCGCGACTTCGATGGCCAGGCGCCTGTAGGACGTTGTCCCTTTGGCCACGGCGCAAAAGCAGAGGTAGCGGAAGAACCTGCGTCGTTCGACCGAGAGGATATCCCTCAGGCCAGGCCAGCTGGGCAATGCCCATTCAGCCAGAATATGGACCCGAACGCGCCTCTTCCCAAAGACCACCCTGCGGTAACACCACAAGATTCCGGATTTGGCGCGACGTATGAAAGCCAACCGCAGCCGGTACCGACATCGCAACCAGCGTTCATAGCGCCGCCCGAGGCTACCACGACGACTGATAAGAATGGCGCGCCGCAGATGGTGTTTACGGGGCCTGTGTTCATCGGATACCCCATTGATCAGGCGATGGCGCTGATGCAGCAGTGGCAGGCTGGAGCCAACCAGCAGAGATGACGAAAGCAACGAAGGCGGAACGTTGCGTTGCATTTTTTTGATAGCGATTAGCATTCGATTTTTACGATATCAGATTGTAGCATGGGTTTTGAGCGTTGAATCTTCACGGGGCCTTCTTGTGGGAAAGAAGACCGGCGCACCTTATTTAGGCAAATGTAGCTTACCTTTTTAATTGTATTTTTCCCACCCGAAATGGGGGTATTTAAAACTGTTTTTCTTTTTGTAGATGTACAACGGAGATATATATTTCTATTTCGTTTCTTCTTTATAACTCGCTGTTCGTAATAATGCCGTACAAAATCAGAAGCGCTTCTATCGATCTTTTCCCCAGGCGATGCTATATCCAACCCAACGCCGACCCCAAACACCGCTTCCAAGCCATCTATGACCACAATATCTCTTACACCTCCCCTGCCCTTCTATCAGCCCAACCCAATCTCACCTCCTATCCTCCGTCCCCGCCGTCACCCCTGCATCCTCATCCGTCCAATCATCCCTATACCCCGCATCATC
>JPJU01000019.1:0-27950 GCA_000750735.1 Pseudogymnoascus sp. VKM F-4246
GCGCGCCCTCTTCGAAACCGCCGCCCTAACCGCCATCCGCGCCAAAGACCCAGAGGCATTCACCCGCTACGTGCACCTCCTGCAGCCCTTCTACAACCTGCCCACCAATGTGTTGTCGCCTGCTGATTCGCAGAGGGCGAAGATTACGGGGCTGTTCTTGTTGTTGCTGTTGGTGAAGGGCGATTACGCGGGGTTTCATACGGAGCTTGAGGCGCTGGAGATTCAGGGCGCGGATGTGGAGGGTGATGCGTTCTTGGGGTATCCGGTTAGGTTGGAAAGGTGGCTGATGGAGGGGAGCTATGATCAGGTGTGGAAGGCGATGAGGAGCAGGGATGTGCCGAGTGAGGAGTTTGCGATCTTTTCAGAGGTATGCAACTACCCCCCAACCCCCAAGCCGCAGATTTTCCTGCCCGTTTGTCCCCTTTGAAAGAGCAGCAAGCTGACGTTTTGGCAAATAGATTCTCATCCCACGCATCCGCGCCGAAATCGCATCGTGCTCTGAGCGCGCATACCCATCCCTCCCCGTCTCGAGCACGAAGGACCTCCTCTTCCTCGACTCTGAGGGCGCCGTGGTGCAGTTTGCGCAGAGCAGGGGATGGGTGGTGAGGGATGGGCGGATCTACTTCCCTGCGCAGGCGGTGGTGAAGGCGGAGGGCGAGGAGAGGGAGATTAGCCATACGGCGATTGAGAATACGCTGGGCTATGCGAGGGAGCTGGAGACGATTGTTTAGATGGGGGTTTGTCAGTCATAATTGGGGGGGTAAAGACGACAGGCGGATGTATGGATGGACGGCTTGCCTGGTTTTGGCGTATGGGTGTACGATCCCTTAAAGACGCATTGCGAGGGGGGGATAAAATCATTGTGGTTTGATCCGGATGCAATTACATGGATGCTAGAGGAGTAATTTTCATTGTTGTACCCAAGGAAATACAGAGATATGCGTCGTTACGTGATTTTCTCTCTATTCCGTGACTATGTGTTACTTCCTACCTATTGGGTTTTATTTTATTGCCTTTCTAGCTCCCCTGAATGGTTATATTACTCACAAACATCGAACGTCAATACCAACAAACATCACTCAATTTCCTTCCACCCGTTGCCAAAACTACTGGAAAGAGTTCGAACATATTACGAAATAGTTTGTGAAATATATCCAAACACTCGGACATTCTTCCAGAGGCTTAGCTGCAAAAATAGCACTAGTTCAAAGATGTGTGTCCAATCACTCTCCGCATCTGCACAATGGCAGACGCCTATCACATATCACAACCACAAGCCACACAAATGGGATCCCCCTCTCATTATGTCCATCTTGGACATAGCCTCGTATTCAGACATGATTCATAACAGAAAACTATTCACTACTTCCTCCTCTTCCCAACTCCCACAACAACCCAACAACCTCACCTAGTTAACCTCCTTAACGCAACACACCTTCCCCTCCTCCCCAACCGTGGCCTCCGCCTTCGTCCCCTCCGCCGCAACCAACACACTCTTATTCGTCGCCTGCGTACTCGGCGGGACATCAATCGCGGGGTTTCTGCTAAAGAAGTTCACCGGCTTCAGCGCCACCCTCATCGTCTCGCACGGCATGACCGGGAAGTCCTCCACGCGCGGCACATGGTTGATGCCAAACTGGACCCAGACGACAATATCCTTATCCTCGACGCTATCCGCGCGGTCCGCCCAGCTGCGCACTCCCGTGCCGCCGCGGGACTGGTTCGTGTAGCGACCGCCCGCGTACAGTTCGTCGTCGCGGTGCGCAGTGACGTACAGGTTGTGGTCTGCGAACTCGGCGCGGCGGTGGTGGAAGGAGGTGGGGGAGGCGAGCATCTTCTGGAAGGGCGGGGCGTGGATCTTGTAGGAGACTGCGGCGCCGTTGATGGGGTTGCGGACGGCGGCGTTGGCGATGCGGAAGGTGCGGTTGGAGTTGCTGTCGAGGTCGAGGCCGGAGGAGGAGCTGACGAGGGTCTCGGCAACGGTGTAGCCCACGCCGTGGGGGTTGGAGTCGGACACGGGCATGGGGTGGGCTTCGTCGTAGACGAGGCGGTTGAGGGGGCCGTCGAGCATGGGGTCGATGCGCAGGGACATGATGTGCTGGTGGTGAGAGGCGAGGACGCCGGGGTGGACGACGGTGCCGAAGGGGACGGTGAGGCCTTCGTCGATGGGCTGGGTGGATAGGATGCCCGTGGCGCGGACTTCGTAGGCCATCTCGCCGGCCTGGTTGAAGCAGAAGGCGAGGATGTACTCGTAGTTTGCGACGGTGATGATGGATTGGATGACGAGCTCGCGGTTGCGCACGATGGCGGCGCGCCCGGTGCGGTAGTTGGTGTGCTTCCAGCCGATGCCGTTGTCTTGCTCGTGGATGCAGACGACGTTGTCCATGGGGAGAGGCTCGCCGGCGGAGTTGTTCAGGATCGCGCTGACGTAGTGGATGGAGCCGAGGCAGTCGCATCCGAGCTTGAGGTTGTTGGCCATGATGCCGGCGCCGGCGTCACCGAGATCGAAGGCGGCCTTCTTGTGATAGGGGTGGCGGGGGTCGGCGTAGGGGATGTTCATGTCGGAGAGAGACAGTCTGTAGAAGAGGGGGCGGCCGTCGTAGTGGACGTCGTAGAGAACCATGCCTTCTCTCAGGTTGAAGCCGATCTTGAAGTTCCACTTCTGCCAGTCGACGGTGCGGCCGAGCTCAGAGAAGTTGCTGACGGTGAATGAGGCACCCTCTGGCTGAACGACATTCAATGGCTTGAGGTCGGTACGTAGTGTCTGAGCCTCTGGAAGATACTCATTCGCCGGTTGCACCTTGTATGGGCCAAGCTCCTTGATGGTAGCATCTGCTCCGGTAGGAAGGGTATCGATTCTGATAACTTTCATTGTCTCAGCACAGATGACAGGCGAGATAGGAAGTGGCATGGCGTAGTGGTTGGCGTCTGGCTCGTTGGCATGCTTTGGGTCTCTCATATAGACGAAGCATTGGAACATGCGCTTATCATCATGGATACCATCAGAGCCATAAATCCAAGGGTCGATAATAACGACGGACCCCTCGGGAAGCTGCAACTTGGCAATGGCTGCCTTCATGCCCTCGTCCTCCAGTGCGACCTTCTCCGTCATCATAATCTCGTCGCCATCAGCGTTGCTGTGGACATTAACTCCAAGGCGGACATTGCTCTCAATCTTGCCCTCGGACAAGTTGATAACGGCCTCGTGGAGTTTATCCTACTCTCAATCAGCACGACTCATCTCATTAATCCCGAAACCTTCGAGGTACTTACAGTGTTGCGGATGTAGTAGAGCACGAAAGCCCTTCGGTCAATCTTAGCCGGGGTAGAACCGCTGCGCTCAGCCTGGAGATATGGAAGAAGCTCTGCCTTTAGAGGTTCTAGTAACGTGACCGCCTTGAAGTTGAAGTTTGTGTTCTCCGGCCACGAAGCCTTCAATAAGGCCACACTGCGATTGATCTCACTCGCCGTCAGAGGCCCAATTGGATGCTGCGCAACCTCCTCCTTTGCGCCTCCTACGAACGGCAGGGTGGTGGGGATTTTCTCCATGGTGGTGACAATCCGGATTGCCGATAGCGAGAATGTATGCAGGTGACGAAATGAAGAGGCGAAACGAAAAAGGAACCCGATGAGAAAGACGATCCCAGCGAGAAAATTATGTGAGAGAAAAAGGTACGAAGAATTGAGCAAAGAAAGAGAAGAAGGGAAAAGCAGGAATCGGTTCTATATATCCGTCCAGGCAAAAGGAAAGTCTATTTCTTATATAACTATTTCTACGGGCTACTTTCTTATCGGGGGTTGGAGTCGTATATTACTCGATTTCCCCCACTTGACCCCGCGTTGGTGGATTGATTCGCTGCTCGGATAGGCATTCCCGATCGGGACAGGTTTGTGGTCCCCGCCGAGGCGATGAGATGGGACAAAAACACGATTCCGAAGCAAATGGCACGTCGCAAGTGACTGGCGTCCTGTTTGCTATTGGAAATGCTCCACATGTGCGACGGAATGGTTGATGGATTATCCATTTGAGTCACGGTTTCGTGGGGTCACCCGCAAACTTCTGCGCTGCTGCGTATTTGTGGATTTGTGAGCGCGGACAGTTCCGCTCGTGCGGCGATAATTATATTTTTACCCCTCACAAAACATATCATCTGAACAGCAAAGCTATTATTATCCGGATCTATTTATCTATTTATCTATGCCTGTCTCTTCTCCAACAGTAGCATACCGCTTGGCTTTTGTGATTTACCCACCACGCCACCTTCCCTTCCATAAATCTTCGTTCCGCGCAAGTATGTCTCTCTAACCACTCCCTTGAGCCTCTTTCCTTGGTATGGGGTGACCTTGTTGCGGAACAGCATATCCGTCTTCTCTACTACAAAGCTTCCCTCATCATCAAAGACGCAGATATCTGCATCGAGACCTTCCTTCAGCGCGCCCTTGAGATGCTCGAGTCCGACCTGCTTGGTGGTGTTTACACAGCACAGGCGCACGACGTCGATGATGCTCAACGCTGGCTTTTGCGGCGCAGTCTGGTTGTGCGCTGAGGTCCAGAGAATAGGTAGACCGAGACCAACACTGGAGATTCCACCCCAGCTAGCGAAGAAGTCGCCCTTCGCCTTGCTGTCGTCGGCGGCGCCGGCTCCCGAGACGCTCAGGTGGTCAGGGAGGAGCTTCAGCTCGGGTGTGCAGGGTGAGTGATCGGAGACGATGGTCTGGATAACCGAGTTCGGCTCGTTAAGTTCGGCCCACAGACCATCGCGGTTGGAGGCCTCACGGATGGGTGGGCAGCACTTGTGGCGGGTGTCACCTACGGCAACGTCCTCGGCTGCAAGTGAGAGGTAGTGGAAGCAAGTCTCGGCTGTGATCTTAATACCCTTTTCGCGCGCTGCGCGTAAAAGAGGGATTGCTTGGGTTGCACTGAGGTGCACAATGTGCAGTGGTAGGGAGGGTGCGAGGTGAGCTAGCGAAATAACCTCTTCAATAGCATAAGTCTCGAAAGCCGGTGGGCGGGAGGCTAGAAATGAGGAGTAGGCATCAAGGGGGCCGTGGGGGTCCGCTGGTGGCTCCGAAGCTTGAACGTCGTCACCGACGGAGTCAGTAATGGGCGGGATCATCTCAGCATGGAATAGCACAGTAGTGGGCTGGGTTGCCAATGTCTTCAAGACCAATGCCACATCCTTTGACGATACGGCTGGGAACTCATCGACCTATTTATCTTGTCAGTATGGGCTTTCACTACTTTAATAGGTGTACTCACACCACTCTCGATCAAGAATCCCTTGAAACCTCTAACTCCAGCTTCAACCAGCGGTACGAGCTCATCAGCATTGCCAGGGATAATGCCTCCATAGAAGCCTACATCCACCCAACACTGGCCTTCCGCTGCCTTGACCTTCTCCTTAAGTCCAGCCAGAGTAGTCGTTGGCGGGATAGCATTGAGAGGCATATCAATGACCGTAGTGACACCCCCACTGGCCGCTGCCCGAGTTCCCGTCCAGAAGCCCTCCCATTCCGTCCGACCTGGCTCATTCAAGTGCACGTGAGCATCCACGAGGCCTGGCAGGATAATATTCGGCGAGTGATCAATGTACACGGTGTCTGTGGGGAATTCCGACTGTGGAACAACCTCGGGGCGCACAGAAAGGATCTTCCCTGTTGATGGGCAAATCGTTATCGTTGCAGGTGAGACAACAAGGTTATCCTGCGCGTCGGGGATGACGGCCCTGGTGGATACAAGGACAGTCGTGGGTGCCATCTTTAGACTCCAATGAGAAGAAAGCCAATGACTTGTGCTTTCGTTGCTAGTTTCAACGTAACGAATGAAATGCGTGGGGGGTGGAGGTTGAGAAAACAGGCGGTTGAGATGTAGAAAAATTGGAAAAAGAGCTCAACAACTACCGCAGTTTCAAATCCGACAGGAAGATATGGTGTCTTTTATATGGAATGCTTGGTTCTCGCCGGGAGGGGTCGTGGAGTGGGCTTGTTACAAGCTATAAGGTGTCTAGGGAGAAGCTTATCCGGGGTTTGGGGCGTTGCCGCCACTCACAGGTTTCGATCGAGTAAGCCATCGAGTAAGGCTATCGAGTAAACATAGCCGCAGGACGATCCGCACTCTTCTATTCATATAAATCCCTAATTTTCTCTATATTTTCTGCTGGCTAGGCCAATAAACAAGTAATAATTTTCTAGGGCGTTTAATAACACCCAGAATGCGAGGTTTGAGGAGCATTTCTCTCCTTATATTATCACCTTTCACTGACGGTTCTTCACATTCCCATCAGTGCGTAATCGACTTTCGGTTACTGTCGAGGACGATTCCGCGCCTTTGGAGTCGGGATGCTTAGGTAAGGACGGAGATCGCCTAATTGCCCGCTTTCAACAAAGGTCACGGGTAAACCATGGAGAAACCGAAAAGACCCAGGAAAGATCCTAGGGCTCCACATGTTGCACTAGGTCCAATGGGGTCCGGAGGCAACGCTGCGGCCAAGAGTCAATATCAAAGTCATCTCCATGCTGACATGAGTGATTAGAAACTCTCACGCTGTGCAGTGCTATATCAATATTTGTTCTGTTCTGATAGATCCAAACCAGTGTCCACCGCAAAGTCACGTGGAAGGCTCTTTGGCCAGCATGAGTCTTGCGCGCTGATTCATTCAGTGTCAAGGGCGTCCGTAAGGAAGAGTCTCACCTTTCAAAGAGAGGCCGTGGAGGACTCTACAAGCCAGAAACATGCCAAGAGGCAACCCTCCATCAGGTGTGCCGAGTCAATCTTCCAGTGATCGGTCCTCCGGTGACTCCGACCAAAGAGTTGCTCGACGCCGCACAGCGGGGAATCGCCACTATAAGTCCCGCCAGGGCTGCTTCGAATGTAAAAGGCGCAAAGTCAAAGTAAGAAGCCTCGCGTGTATTTATAATGAAGTAACCCGGCTTGTCACAGATTCTGATCCTACCGTTGTAGTGCCAGGAAACACAGCCAGCATGTGAGAATTGCATCCGCCTGTCACTGTCTTGCCGGTATCTGTCTTATGGCGCCAACCCTTCGCCAGGGCAGGCAGTTACGTTGCATGAGAAGCAGATCTTTAATCTGACGGACATGCGGCTCTTCCACCACTATTTTGTCGCCGCTCACCCACATTACCCCGTCAGGGATGACAATATCTGGATTAGCTATGTGACCCCTATCAGTCATCAGGTATTTCCATCCGCTGCATCAGTTTATTTAATACTGACGCTGGACTCAAGTGTGACTTTTTAATGCACGCAATATTGGCATTATCAGCGTCCCACCTAGAAAAACTGTCCAAAAGCGGCCTGACAAAAGTTGCTCAAGCCCACCGCCTCGCCGCCATTACCGGTCTAAACAGCCATCTGGACAAGCCATTGAAGACAGCAGCAGACGGAGATGCTGTTATCGCGACATGTTTTGCATTGTTGATGCAATCTTGGTACATGGATGATGGACTCGAGTCTTTTCTGGTCATGACCCGAAGCTGTGATCTGATCACCAAGCATGTTCGGAAGCAGAACGTGGATGCCATTCTTGCTCGAGAGGACTGTTCTCGCGTAGAAAATATGCGACCAAGACTTCACGGAGCCCCAAGCTATGATCGCGATTTTCTGAGCATGTCGTCCCTGTCCATAAATGATGTTGGGTTACTGTGCGAAGAGGGTTATCAATGGAAGCTCCTCGCAAGCCTGCAGCAATGCGTTGCATCGCTAGCGAAGTCGCACATGGAAGGTACGTCCAATCGCCAGATCACGTTGAGGCATATATCTTACAGTTAACAGCTTATATGTCCCACCTAAATATCGAATCCGTCTTGGTCTCCATGGACCACGAAGAGCTCGTACAGCTTATAGACCCGCAAAACGTCATTTCTCAGCTTCTACTTGCTCATATGGTCGCCATACAGTTGATTCTCCGCCCCATTGTCTGCCGAGAAAGGAAACAGTATACCGTAACCATGTTCAGCATCCGCATGAGCCGATGGATCGAGACTATTTGCGATAACGTCGGTTCGGGATACGAAGGGTTCTTAGCATGGCCTCTCCTCGTCAGCCAGTACCACAATACCAAGACTTTGGAAGAACACATCCTTGCCGCGCCAGCAACATCAACTGGAATAGTTGGTTACAGTGGAGGGAGGTAGGAGTTTATCGGTGGCATAGTTCACAAAGAAGATTGGAGTTACTGGTTGTGGGAAGGAGTTAAGGTGACTTATCGATATGTCTTGTGAGATAATTAACTATATTTTTGGTATAAAAGGGTGTTACCCAACAGTTTTCCGCGCTCCGCTGTTCGCCGAATAGATGACAATCCTGTTCCCATCAACTATGAACCCTTATTACTCCCAGCCGTTATCCCCTTTGCGCCCGGTCCGCCTCCCTCACTCCTCTTCCATATAGGCCATACCCCCCGAATTCCTCACCACCCACTGTCGCGGCTCCATCATCCTATATTCTCCAAACTCCTCCTCAAGATCTCCCTCACTCCAACTCTCTTGCTTCTCGGTTCCGATATACCGCCCCGCCTCATCATGCGCAAAGTGACGCAGGTACTCGCGCCGCGGCATCATCGCAACAACGGCCTTTGTCTTCTTTGTCCTTAGAAGGAGCCGGTCGCGTAGGGAGCGGCGACGTTTCTGGGGTGTGCTGCTTCCATTAGCGCTGGTCCACCCCCCTACGCCGATCGACTGGCAGTGCATTGTGATGAGACAGAGAAATAGTGGGCCTACACTTCTACTCCTGACTTGAAGCTCTCCTCGCACACCCGCACCACCACTGGAATTATGCTGTCGTCTGTGAATCTGAAAGGGAGGAAGTGCGGCGCTGTGGGGCCGTACACACAGGCGGACGACCAGGCGGACCGATTGTGTGCGGCGGCGGGCATTGGGCGGCCAGCGGCTGTGAAGCGCTCATAACGGTCTGTATCGAATGGTGTTGAGTTGGAGGAGGTGGAGCTCGAGGAGCTGAGCTTGCGCTCGAGGATGGGATGCGATCGCACCATGTTTATAGGTGTAACAGAGATCGTCAATGGATATAGCTGATAGTGGGTATATATGGAATAAGATTCTACGACTAGAGTATTGGTGGCTGGGAGTATATATATACCTGTCCTGCAGAGTACAGTACATTATCACCTTGCAACGGATCTCCGTCACCACCCACACCAAGACTCCTATCTGTAACGAGGCTAGTGACGGCGTCACTTACTGGCGCATTACAGCATCGGGCCTATTCGACAGCCTTCCACCCCGTCGGCTTCAACGCGAGTGGCGGCCAGTGCACCATGCCCACCCCATGCGATCCAGCATCCCCGTCACACCCATCCCCATCCAAGATCGAGTTGCAAGGTGGTACAAGGTGAGGGGTGGAGGGCATCGCACGCACGACGGCAGTAGGCAGGTCTAATTCCCGCCGACAAAGCTACTAGCGATCGCCTGATCGCTCCCGCACCCGCCTATTAGACCGCCGTTTCGCCGGCATAGCTGGGGGTTTCTCGACAGCGCGGTGGCAATTGTTTACCCGGACATACTCACAGTGACGCCGGGAAGGTGCAGTACGTGCCGTGCTTCGGGTTGTTGGTACTCTAGGAGAGGCTCATCGTCGGCGGTAATCCGAGAGGCTTGCTTTAGCGCTACTGCTGTATCATGCCGTCGGGCGCAACCTGGGGCGGAGAAGAGGATTGTGTTCAAAAGCTGTCAGACGTCGGTTACCTACCTAGTTGGGGTTTAGCTTAGCCATTTTTGTTGTGGGTATTTTGGTGGAGACTCAGGTCACTCGACAGGGGCAACATCGTTGGACGTCGCGTCTGTTCCGAGCTTGGCGTCGAGCTTTTTTGTAAGCGTAGCTTTTTTGTAAGCGTATATCTCACCGATTTAGCAAGAGAGTCAGCGATATGGAAATGTCTAGACCTCGTGGGCTTAGAGATCGACCACTATTGCCTGCGGATAATAGGTGCATTTTTCGCACCGGATTAGTGATGCAAGGCCGTTGAGATGGCATGACATCAACCCTGCAGAGTACAACATTTCTACCTTAGCTTCTCTTGGTATGTTGAGATATGATGCATAATACTCCTCCTGTAGCTGAAACCATTCGAGATCTTCAGAATGGAAGTTACACAGCGTCGAAATAAGGCATGGCTGTGTAGCCGTCCGCTGGCGCTGTCGATACGACTACAGGTGAGACAATGCCCACATTGAAGGCTTGGGATATTGCAGAGGCCCATACGTGTATATATCTAGTATTACCTGATATCTGTATATGATCGGCGTCAACACGTTTATTGGATACAGAATCACCTATTCCGAGTTTTCGAATATATGCCACTGGCCGGCTACTTAGGCCGTCCGAGAGGTACAACTTTATTAGCTACACCACTGTGGCCACCATGGCCATGTCTCAGTAATGCTGTCTTTGCACCGGTCACCGATCGTATTCACCAGTCTTTTGGTCGGCCCGCCATTGCCATCATGGGATCACTATTCAAAACCGGGGAACACGTGGTGATGTGCATGCACTCGCCTTTCCCCGCCATCCCAATCTTGTACGCAGTCACGGGTTTTAAGACAATTTTAAAGACAAGACTATAATGTAATCACACATTTTGAAAGGACAAGCAAATTTCTTGGGCAGCTATGGTCCTCGCGGGTCGGCCTAATCAGAGACCGACCGCGATTCTCGTATCAGTAATCATTGAGTTTTCTCTCCAAGGTGGCCTTTAAACTCCCGATTGATGAGTGCAGAATAATAAAATATGGCGCAGGTACACAAATTTCTAATCAACATTGCTGCCTTTCTTTTTGCGTTTGCGCTTGCCTTCATCCCTCTCAGTCTCCCCCTTTGACTGGCCCAGGCCCGTTCGTCTCAAGCGGCCCAAGAACTTCTCGTCCCTCAACTCCTCCGTTGTAATCCCAAAAACAGCTTTGTAAATAGGTCCCATATCATGTGGGCCACAAGGTCTGGCATCGCCACTTGCTCGCCGTTTTGCAAAGAAGTTCCGAAGACAGGATGTAATTGCTGCTTCAACTGTCGATGCCATCCGTTCCACTTCTCTCTTTGCAGGCCCGCTTGCCTCGGAATCAATATCTTTCTCGAGCTTGAGCGTTTCAAATTCAGGAATGTCTGTCAGAATGGGTGGGGAAACGACAGTGTTTTTGATGAGTACAGCCTCCTCTGGTGTGAAATACGGAGCGCTGATATACAGCTCGTCGGTTGTGCACAGAGTACGAGCTTCAGCAGCACGATCTTTGGAGATGTTACAAAGATCATAGAGTAGAACGTGTATCTATATCGTGAGTTTAGCGTCCTGGTTTTAACGCGTAATAATTATATTAAAAAAACAAAACTTGTCTTAAAAAATAAAAATAAAATATAAATCAACTTATACCAAAGGATCTTATTTTCTTGGAGATTTGACAATGTGATTTTCTTGTCCTCATCTGACGCGGTTTCTCCTGTCTTAACGTGCCCTGCATTATTGGGAGGTGGTGGATTTCTTTCGGTCATCTTTATTATTTGAGGGATGGGTTTGGGGCGGCCAAAGGCAGCCGGCTGTCAGCATTGAAGGCAGCTTTGGGTTTAGTCGACAATTTGACAAGGACAAGGAGTTTGACGACTCATAGGTCATGGCCTAGCCCGGGTCTAAAATGGTTAATTAGAAGCTACGGTGACTGGTTACTACAGCGAGAAGGGTTGCGCTAAAATATGAATTTGTAACCAGCGGATGGTTAGCTCCAAAGTCGATCCTGTTGCAAGTATCTCATAATACGCGGATATACATTTAGCTGTAACCACTGTAGACTTTGACGAGATCCGGTCCGTCATCTGTATTTTGGAGAACAAATCGAATGGAGCTTTGAAGGAAGGATGTGAAAAATGGATCCAGCAACGATGGAACTTGTACCAGCGGACAATGTGGGAAGGTACAGAGATAGGCAACTGTCTATTGATAAATTGCAAGCACAGCTATATGATGACGTGGATAATCAGCTATCGCAAAACGCTATTTGGTTCTCTTCGAAGGCCGAGGTGGTGTTAATGAAGACTTCTGCCGACGCTTCCTCGGAAATAGCAGTGGACAAGTTACCTGTTTTGGAGGCTTCGATGATGGCGATGATGGAGAGGTAGGTGCCGCGACTGAACTCTGGGGTGACTATGACTGGGTGCTACCTAATTCCTGATGAGGTATGGTAGTTGGTATCGTCTGATCGGTTGAGGCCTGGCTCGCAACTGGTTCTGTAGACGACAGCGTTACGGCCCCGTAATTCTGGATTTGAAATGTTGCTCTATAAAATGAGTCAGTACTGACATCTTGCATTGATATATGACTTACTGTGAATTAATCAAGCTGTCCCGTAAGCTCAAGTGAACCCTACCTCCCTTCCCTGCGGCTTGAATTGTGAACTGGGAATCCTTTTGAAGATGGCACTTTGCATGCTTCCTGAGGTTGGAAGCTGTATCCCAGCGCCTATCAAGTTAGTGTCTCAGTGTAACTGGTAGACAACCGGTTTGCATAATTTGGAATTGCATGTCGGCACCACTGGCAATACTGTTCGCATGAAAGAATCATATGATCCTTTTCAAGCGGAAGCGTAGGCCATACATGCAATATGTGGCCTTCTTTACGGCAAGGTAAAGACATTTCACATAATCAGAGTAGTGTTGATATTGATAACGTTGGAAAATAGCGAGACAATATTGTTGTGGTGGTAGTGACTGTGTAGTGTCGAGATATTTGATCAAGAACTGTCCTCGTGCGGCTCACGAAGTGACCATCTTCACCGACGCTTAGCCCTAACTGGTCACTGGGCTGGTTTGCAACCAGTTGTATAGCTTTATAAAAGCTCGTGGTCGTTAATGAACACTAAATGGTGGGCGGCTTCCTTGGTTGTTAAATGTATGAAAGAGAGGGGGACGGCACTGCCTCCCCTATCTCTCGCCGACGACATATCTAATTTCTCAGTTTGCTCGAGCTCCCTCCATTATCACTCACCTCACCTCCCAACACCCCAGTCAGACTACCAATGGAAGATAAACATCCGGGGTGATGGGGCCGAGGGACTTTATATCCTTTTTGCAGCGTTGCCCTTTGTAAAGAATACGTTAAGACAATGGGCCCCATGAGTCTCATGTTACAGGCAGCGGACCATTAACAAGAAAGAGAGGACGCTGTCCAACATTCGAACCAGATGTTTAAGAAGGTTGCACACCGGGCTGGATTCACGTATGCCATAAACCCACCATGCGTATTTTTTCGACGCACTACACATGCGTTTACCAATATGATCGAGCGGCTAATACTTTGTTTGGCGACGGATGACTGTAGAAGTATGCATACTAGGTGCGGGCGCGAAGGCGGTTAACCGTCTCTGTAAAACTGGCGTGAGCTATGGAATTACAACCAGTAATTCACCACCGGGAAAGATCTAGAGGTCATAAACGTCGTTTGTAATGTCGTCGCTTCTATTGGGAAGAGGTGTTCCCTGCCAAGTCTGGGGTACTGATCGACAAGCGCCCCCCACACGGCCCCTCTCTTAGAAAATGCGGGGGGTACCGACCGAGGCCGATATTGCGGGGTAGTTGGCAGGCGTATTTATACTCATATTCCCAAGATCCCAGGCTGTAGGCACGATCACAATTTAACACCTCTTACTCAGCTTACTTTGCAAATATTTTTTCCCTTCACTACCGCTCAACACCTCCATCCCACTCAACAACGCAGCAAGGCCCATCTAACTCGAGGTTACCAAACATGGCAAGCCGCTCAGTAATGTCCAGGAATGCTGGTCCCGGGCTCCCGAAGGACCCGGTAGCCGTCGCCGATATATCCCATGTAGAGACCCATGGATATGTGATCCTTCCCTCAATCATACCCCTTGAGGAAGTGCAAGCAGCCAAAGCAGAGATTGTGCGCCTCTCTGGTGCCACACCCCTCAAGGGCCGCGTCCCGTTCGAGGGCCTCGATACGACGCGAATTTACAGCTTACTAAATAAGACGAGGGTCTTCGACAAGCTCGTTGTGTTACCTCGCGTGCTCGCGCTCAACGATTACTTTCTGGACCCGGGCTACCAGCTCACCGCGTTTCATACGATTCAGATTAACCCCGGAGAGAAGCCGCAAGCTCTGCACCACGATGACGCGTTTTGCCATTTTCCAAGACCAAGGGGGCCATTAGGGACGGCTATTATGGTGGCACTTGATGACTTTACTGAGGTGAGTTTACTAGTACATTTATGCTTCGTTGGGGCGGTGTGAGCGACGAACCCTCAGTGGATAGCTGCGGATTTTGATTACATTACAGGAGAACGGTGCCACACGTGTGATTCCTGGTTCACATCTCTGGGGTGATGAATATCCGAGGAAAGGCCAGACGATCCCTATGGTTTGCCCGGCTGGGAGTGTGGTGTACTTCATAGGCACCACATGGCATGGCGGAGGACCAAATAGGTCATCATCATCGAGAATGAGTGCCACGGTGCAGTATTGCCAACCATATGTAAGACAGCTACACCTACCTCACTTATTATGCCACCGTGGGCAGATATTGACTCGCACTGGTCGCAGATTCGCTCGCTTGAGAACCAAATCTTGGCAGTTGATCCAAGAAGGCTACCAGAGATCGACACACGGATCGTCGAGATGATGGGGTATAGAATTCATCAGCCTTTTGTGGGATATGGTATGTCATCTTGCGTTGTACTTGGCATGGGGAATGCCACCATTGGAAATGAACTCTGCTAATATTGTTGCAGCGGACGGACTCAGCCCAATTCGAGGCGCGCGAAGGATGGTGGACTGGCTGCAGAGACCTCTGGATAGGAATCCTCCTACATTTCCTGATCATGGAATAGGGAAGAGCAAATTATAATGATGTGGCTGACGTGAGCTTTGTATATATTGGTCAATAATCCTTCGACTAAACTGAAATATGATTTGCTTCGCAACCAGGTCTCAGTTGAGATGATGCCACTCCAGCAAAAGTGCTCGATTCCACGGCATTAGACGGGTTTTATGTTACACCCACATTTTTAGGTCGTCACAAAGTGAGACTAATTTGATCTCATGGTCTATGAGCAGAAACATAAAAGAGTGGATTCCTGCCATGTCGTGCGTGGGTAATTTTCGCACAAGCTTTAACAGGCATACTGCCAGATGCTGCAACCCAGCCCCGCTTCCTTGCAGATGGTGGTGCATTGCGCATGAAAACAGCACTTCAAATTCGTACATGAACATTCTAATCTAACTTCACTGACCCGTAAGGACCTATCCTGGCAATGGGATTGTATGCCGTCAATCATTATAAATGGAAAAAGCCCGACATAACCAGCGTCATATTGTTGCAGTATATGTGTGATACGAATAATCGGAGGCTTGGGGGCTGTTTTCTCTTCGAACAAGACCGAGAAGGAAACGAATGTGTAAGCCATCCTACACATTCGTTTCCTTCTCGGTCTTGTTCGAAGAGAAAACAGCCCCCAAGCCTCCGATTATTCGTATCACACATATACTGCAACAATATGACGCTGGTTATGTCGGGCTTTTTCCATTTATAATGATTGACGGCATACAATCCCATTGCCAGGATAGGTCCTTACGGGTCAGTGAAGTTAGATTAGAATGTTCATGTAACAAGGCTTGGTCTATGATGACACCCTCCAGCACACGAGACAATGATGGGCGGATCAAGTTACATGCACCATGCGACGTCTCGAGGAGCCTCAAAATTTGTGGGGCGATATAAAGGCGGCTAATGTTCTAGTCGATACAAACAAGATGCATGTATGACCAATTTTGGAGGTGGATTCACACACGGCTTGGTTCAGAGGGAGAACGCAGGGACTGTCGAAGGTGACTGGCTTCCAAGGGCTTGCGAAGATGGTGGATTTTAGTTCTGAACCAAGTGAAACGTGATTAGAGAAAGACCCCGGGTATTCATTTGGGAAATATGAGTTTATTTTCAATACATGTATTTACACTAGATTCTTTCAAAGTTCCAATGATAAGGTTGGATAGAATGGGAAAGAGAAGTTTCGGCAGACGGGAAGGCGCGGACAGTGGCGGCTGCAAGCGATGCCAATCACATATAAGACAAGAATTGTTGTACTGCTCTCATTGCCATTAGGATACATGAAAGGGCAAACTAATGATAATATCAAGTTTTATACTATATTATGTGGACGTGTGCACGCTTTCCTATAATCGCTGCGAGTCATTTGCCGATCTGCAAATCCGCCAGGCTACGTTTTGGCGCTACGAACGCCACAAGATCTGGTCCCATGAGCCTATCGCACATCACGTACATCCATTCCCATCTTTCAAGGGTCTACAAAACGGCATCTTAGTTATCCTTTAATGCTAGTAGTCTGCCGATATTAACCCAAAAATCGTCGTCTTCTGCTAAACGTAAATACTACATGCATATTTACGCCACCAAACAATCACGATATGTAGGACGGTGGTCAGGTCGGCATAGGAGTTGTCTCATGGGTAAATTACCATCGCAGGTATCAGCGACCCAGAGCACAGAAGATATTCGGCAGATAGCGCACCCTTGTTTCTCTGGTGCGGCTGCGCTGAAACTATTCCAGGGCTTGGCGCGTCTTTATCAGCTCGTTGGCGACTATATCCCGATCACTGGGCGTCTATGTCTCGCCCGAATGGCCTAGGCCCGCCAGGATTCGTCGACAAAATCGAATAAGGCCGTCGGCCCGGCTAAGGCTGTAGCAATTCATATCACAGGGTTTGCATAGCCAATTTAAATTTTGATAGATGTGGAACATCCTGCGTTGGAGGTTTAAATGCATGTACCGACAGGAGACCCACTACCGAAACATGCCACCAATACCTCTACCCCTACAGTACGCATCATGCGCGATAGCCTCGAAGCATCGAAAGGCACGATTCATCTTCGACATGTTCTAATCGTGGCTGTCGCACAGCCATTTGTTTGTTGTGAGACTTGGGGCTATCGACGCTTTGGTCCAGTTACCCTGACCATCCAGCATGTGGCAACTGGGGCACGCGGTCCTGGCGTGGCTCATGGAAATCAGATGGATCTAAGCAGATCACAGGCCCTTGTTTCGATCAGCTCCCCTGTTTCCTCTGTGCTACGGTGTAAATGTATTAAGGTAGCTGATTCCTTTCGTTTGGTTTGGTTTCTATTCTTCTATAACCACGCTCCTTTGGTCCCTTTGCAATATCTCCACTTCTCTCTCCATCTTCGTTATTTGGCAGTCACTTCGACGTGCCCTTTATCTTTAATCCCGACCATTACCTCCTGGACACATTACGACTACTACTTGTGCACGATGCTGTCTCCAGTATTATTTTTAATGGCTTCAACGCTCTTTATGAGCACCATTGCTTCTGTCCTCCCACCTTATCCGCTTATCAAAATCAACCAGAAGGTCTTGGCCCCTTCCACGAAGTCTGGAGCCACTGCCTTATCCTACCGTCTAAAGGATAGCTACGACTCCTCAAACTTCTTTAACACTTTCTCCTTCTTTACCGGCTCCGACCCGACACACGGATTCGTCAAGTACCTCTCCAAATCGGACGCGACAAACGCAAACATTATTTCCACCACTAACTCTCAGGTTAAGTTACACGTCGACCATACCAATGTGGCTCCCTCCGGCCGCGCCTCCGTGCGCCTTACTTCCGGTAAACAGTACAATCACGGCCTCTTTATCGCTGATATTGCACACATGCCTGGTGGCGCCTGCGGCAGCTGGCCAGCCTTCTGGCTCTTCGGACCCAACTGGCCTGGCTCAGGCGAAATCGACATTATCGAGGGCGTAAATCTGCAAACCACGGATTCGATGACATTGCACACGTCCGCAGGATGCGTCGTGGACAATCAGGGCTCGCTCCCTGGAACTGTAACACTTGAGACGAACTGCAATGCCAATTCAGGGTTCAACGGCTGCTCGGTGAGCACGAGCGACTCACGTAATTTTGGGACGGGGTTTAATGCTGTCGGCGGTGGGGTTTATGCCATGCAGTGGGAAAGTTCTGGCATATATGTGTGGTTTTTCCCACGGGGTACTGTGCCTGCTGATATCAACTCTGGGGCGCCGAGGACGCAGAACTGGGGGTTGCCCTTGGCGGCGTTCAATGGCGGAAACGGCTGCAATATCGACCAGCATTTCAAAGACATGAACATCGTCTTTGATACGACATTCTGCGGTGACTGGGCAGGAAGCGTGTTTGGTCAAGGGGCGTGTGCTTCTCTGGGGAGCTGCGAAAACTACGTTGCAAATAATCCGCAGGCGTTTCAGGAGAGCTACTGGCTTATCAACTCGGTGAAGGTGTACCAGTTGGGCTGAAAACCATGATAAGTGAAAGGGTATGATACTGTGATATTTAAGGGACGTCTCGTGTGGTCACACACCTGTGACCCGACTATTGTTGGCGTTGTACCTGGCCACGAGGAAGCCATGCAAGGGGCGAATACCGAGGGGTTGGATGGCCATTGTGCCACGAAGATGCGACGTCAAGGGAGCGGGGGACAGGCTGATATGACATACTTACGACATATATTTATGATGTTTATTATTTTAACAATATAAGGGATTTACCTTATTGGAAATGTACGAGATACCCCACATAGGACCCTTTGGATCTAAATATATATAGCCCAACACTATTTTAGTCCTTCACTCGCAGTAATGTCCTAGCCTTTGTGGCTACACTTTGTCTTCTCTACTCCTGCCATCTTTTCTCATCCTCAAACTATTTCCATCCATTATATCTTTGTTCAAATTGCTCCTATCTAAAATCTCCCTGTCACTGCATTACCCCACGGCGTCTAACTCTTACCTTCCCTCCCTTTACGAGCATAGATGCCTCAGCGGCCCATTCTCTCCACGGCTTATCTCGCTTCACCACCTCAATATCATAGTGCATGAGGAGATATGCCAGCACAATTTTCATTTCAAAATCAACTATGAAGCGCCCGGGGCACGCGTGGCGACCATGCGCAAAGGGGAGGTTTATCCCAGACGTCGAAATGAGAGGCAATTTTCCCGGTGGGTGAGGTGGCGGTCCTGTGGAAGGGAGAGGAGACTGTGGATCCTCGGCGGTGACTACAGCAGTGACGGTTTCTCTCGCGCGGGAGAATCAAAATGAGTCAAACTTCAACGGGGCCACAAATACCTCAGGGTCAGTCTGTGCTGGCTGGGCAAGAAGGGAGAGCATAGCACCTTTTGGGAGCGCGATGCCGTCCTCCGTGGTGATCCCGTCGGCGACTACTTTCTTGAAAACAGCGCGGTTGCCAAAGGCGTATAACCGGAGAGTCTCACGACAGACGCTGTCCATCTTTGTCATCTGAGCGGCAGTGGCCTTAGTCCATATGCCATTGTGATCATCAAGAGAAGCGGCGGCTTCCTTACGGAGAGCATCAATGGTAGAGTGCTCGGCATCGGAGTTGAGGATATTGAAGAGAGTGTTTGTGATGGCCATGCTTGCTTGGTGGAATGAGCCTGTGTTTGAGACAGAGAGCCGAGCAGTGAAGTTTATAAGATTCAGCTCCGACGGGCACTTGGTCGCAGCGTAGCGGAGCATCATTTGAAGGTGGTCGCAAGGTTCATCCGGACCCGGGGGAGTCTGTAGCAGAGGGAGTCGAGCGTAATAGAGTGGGGCCAGGGAGTTACGGATAGAGCGGAGGTGGAAGATGGTAACAATGCGAAAGAGAGAGCCGAATAGGGGTCTGATGGGGCGCGGAAGGATGCCGATTAAGATTGCACCAAGGATGGTGTTATCTATGTAATCGATGGTCCGTTTGAGGTAATGTTCGTCACGACCTAAGCTGTTAGCTATTGGAGACAGGTTACAATGATGGGATGGAGGCCATACACAGTGGGATCCCGACGGTAAAACGACTTGACCCCTGTGCAATAACAATCCTAATCATTTCATACAGATCGAGTTCTCTCCACTCAGTCTCGTTCATCCCAAACTTCTCATCAATCGATATCTTCAGCTCATCATCTAGACTCGCAATGATGGGCTCAATCAAAGGGAGCATTTGGGTCCTTATGAGCCCCGCCTGCCATGGGTTTCGGATCACATTCACATCCCCTGTGGTGTACACAGCCTGGTTCAGCTCAATGAAGGCTTCATAGGAGCTTAGAACGTGTTTAGGCTGCGATGTATACCACCGTAACGAGGCTCCTGGGATGATAATCTCATTACGAAACCCAAGACCTGGAAGGAGACAGATTTTTCCGTTCTTGGAGTACTAGCAGACGGTTAGCTAAATGGATGCAAGAAGGGGAGGCCAGAAGGGGGCTTACAGTCTCGTAGGCCTCTTTGTACAGTGCTTTGCAGTCGGTGTAGTACGCCCAGCGTGTCTTGAGGCTGAACCGGGTTGCGCCAGTGGGCTCGCGAACACGGGGGAGGTTGGGAGGGTAGCAAACTTGAGTGAAATAGCCCACTACAACAGGAACTGAAACCAAAGTAAAGGCAATAAACAGGACAATAGCCCAGAAAGAACTAGAGGTATAGACTTTCTTAACATAGCGTTCTGTTTGATAAACAGTGCTATTCAATATCCTCAGAAAATAAATGGGCCAAGGATGGGTGAGAATCTGCCCAAAGTCTCCACTGTTTTTGAAAGGGATGCGAGTGGTTGTTGATGATGGGACAGCAGGACGGACAAGTATTTTCTTAAGGTAGGAGTCATTCATATTGAGGAGAGTGCGAGTTAATGTTTCTAAGAGAGAGTTTACCAGGGCAATAGCAGATAATTTCTTGTTATATCCCTCCATTTTGAATTTTTGGCGTGAATTTGAGTAGCTGATGGGGACGCATCGGACAGAGGACGAGGCATGTATTGCGAGATATAAAGGCGCAATAGAAATCCTAACTTTATCCTTGGATTGGAAGACCTTGCGAGCTTCTAAATGCCGAGACTTTTAATTGATCCTCTGGTCATATTACTATCCAGCGAAGAAGCAACCCGTAGTGGCTTGCTGCTTCATGATGGGGACAAATCAACTGCATCCCATACAGAACACCAGAAGCCTCAGGTCCCTTCCTATAACATTTCTTGCACAGACAACTAGCTTACTACCAATTTAGTAACTCATGCAGTATTTTTGTTTGATATACTATAACGAGTAGTTTTGTTGCCGTGTATGCTTCCATTGAGTTCATCGCATCCCCCTTGCGTTGCGGTGAAACTTCAGGTCCTCTGCCGGATGCCACCAAATTTGATAACGACCTATTAAGTTATTCCCCCATTCACAAACTGCCAATAATTCGGCCCGTCAAAGCACGTAGTAATTATCTCCTCCTATGTCGCTACCCATGGCTCTTAATAGTTAGCTTGTTGACGTTGCAATGTTGCACGAAACACTGGCGGTCATGGCCCAGGTCCTTTCTAGCGGTGAGCACCACAGTACGCTGGACCAAGCAAACAAATTTCTGAATACCATCAATGCAAGGATGCGAGAAATTTCCTCCCTTGCTTGATCAGCTCGTGATAAGCAGTAGCTATAGCAATTAATTACTAGGCGCCAACCATCCACCAGGTGGCCAGGGAGTGGGAAGATAGATGCTGGCTCCCGTAGGCACAGTGTATGTCGCAGTTTATGTTGCACAATTTTCCTGGTAATGGTTTCATTTAGATTACCGCAGAGGATCTATCAAAAAGATAGTTGCATATTTCACACGGGAGTTTCAAACTCAAAGGCTATCAATAACCTCTTCCAGTACGCCAACACCGCGATGAATATTTGGAGGGCAACATGATACAAATCCATTGGCCATGAGGCGCATGGCACATGAGCCGCTAGTGTTACCATCACAAGCCAAAGTTAGCCACTAGAAACTGATAGCTAATGCAAGATCAGTTGAGCTTGGTCTACTTGATACCATGGAAGCAGCAAAGTCAACGTGGCAAATCCATCACCGAATCGGTAATAGCAAAGAGATTCCTCTCTAACTGAGACTGAGCGGACCTCAGTCACTCCTTTACGCTTGACGTCACATATCTATCATGTCGGATGAGACGGGTCTTCCCGCCGGCATCTGCGGGCCATCACGTTCTCTTAGAAGGCGTTGACGCGGGCACGAGCATTTACTGTGACTGTGTTACAAAAATCTCTGGTAGAAGCAGTGTGATATGACAAGTCAACAAAGGCTGGCAAGTACTAACAAGTGATTTGAGAACCCAGCCTGGAGGTGACAGGCTGAGTAGAACGTTGTCAAACGAGGTGGAATACCGGCCTCGAGGAATCACCATGAAGTGATAGTGTCGATTAAACTCGAACTCATGATGTGTCTCATAGCTTGTACCAAAGCTAAAATGAAATGCCTGAAGATTGCAGAAGCTGACTTCCCAATTATTTACAATAGATCCTAAAACTACACATATGTAATCAGATCTACACACATCGTCCCAATATCTCACACCACCACCTCCCTCATCCAAAACATCACAACATCTACGCCTGCACCCTCTTCACCGCATCTTCCATAAACAACTTCCCATAAACCCCATGCAGCCACTTAATCCACTCCGGCATTGGCTCACCCTTCGCGACCCCCGTCCCCTGGAAAAATACACTCGTCAAGCCCAACTCCACCTCCCCCTTCTCCTTCTCAACACGCACACCCACCCTGAACAGCCCATCCCCCTCCCTGACACCCTGCTCCCTTGGCGACCCACCACAGCGCAGCGTCACCTCCGTCGGCGAGCGGTCCACGACCTCAAAGTGGTCAGTTACGACGGTGCCCTTGGCGAAATCAGAAGAGTTGATGGCGGGGCGCGTCCAGAGATCCGTCTCGGTGGAGGGATTGCGGTATTTGCGCGCGAGGTAGCGGCGCTGGAAATCGTATGCTACACAAGGATTAGTCATATGCTTCTAGCCATCTATCCATATCGACGTCGTGCATCTGCACCGGGTCACGGGATGAGGAAGCGCATGATGGGACGCTTACCGAGACCCCCGAATACGCCGGCCGTGGCGGCCTCTACGAGCGCGCCCTCTTTTTCGAGGAGCTCAGGACGAATGCTTGATAGAGGAATGCGACGGACGACAATATCATGTGTCACGGGGTTGTTATTGGGATTCTGGGCACGATAGGCCGAGGATGAGTAAATAGGGTCTGTGGCGGGGACAGGAACAATATTGCAGCGGCGCGTGGCAAACAGTGCAAGGCCAGTGACGCCCGTGGTGCCGAGAATGGCGGTGTAGAGGGTTTTACGGATAATAGGCATTGTGGGCGAGCGGCTTATGGATGGTGCTGGATGATGGCTTAAATTGCGGATATGAGGTTATGGAAATTATATATAGGGTACACGTGACTTCGCGTTATCAGACGCGCGAATACGTATGATCACCCCTGACTCCTTCATCCTTCACTCGAGACATGCAATACAGAAATTGTTTAAAGATCATTAGTATTTATGAGTATGTGTTCCCCCCCAATCTCGTATGTAACCCCCAAATTCGCCTGCCAACCTCAACAAATGAACGTGACAAAAGAATATGCCCAAGCGTCGCAGCAAGCCCAAATTCGAAAAAACTGGACATACAAATTAAAACAAATAGGAAAAGAGATAATTTTGGTTTCCACATCCATGAGTGACCAAAAGAAGCGCGCCAGTCTCTGCTCAACGCGCAATGGGTATATCGCATCGTAACCTTCTCCCCGTCTAGGCGCCTCACGCACGCACCCTCACGCGCACCAACACGCCCGATCCTCCCACTAATCCCTCTACAAACGCGATCCTAACAGATACTGCTTATGGGAGCATATGAGCTTGCTGTTGGGGCGGGTAGGGCGTCTGCTGCACGTAGCCTGCTGGTGGTGCAGGGCTCCCAGTCTGCTGCGGGTACTGGGCAGTAGGCTGCTGGTATGCCGCTGGGCTGCCGGCCTGCTGGTATGGTGCGGGGCTACCAGTTTGCTGGTATGGGGCCGGGCTACCAGTCTGCTGTGGGTAGGCGGGGTTTACCTGCTGGAACTGCTGCTGCTGAGGGGGGTACTCGGCACCGGGGGCGGCATAGGGAGCAGCGTACTGCGGCTGCTGGCCGTATTGCTGGACGGGCTGGTAGGAAGTGGGAGTTGGTCCGGCGCCGACGGGGCCCATCTTGTGCTCTTGGTTTGCAGCAGGGGGGGCGCCGTTGTTTGCACTGCGGTTGCGGAAGGCTGCGAGAGCTTGGAGAGCGTTAGCTACGAACTTTCAGATGATTTGGCGGGAATTAGGGACTTACCGGTGTAGATAAGGGTAGCGACAAAAGAGACCCAGACGAATGCCGAGAGCGCAGTTGAGGCCTTCGTGGTGGATGAAACGATCTTAAGATCGTCGGTTAATCCATAATTTCTGTAGCTGTAAGAATAGTTATAGTCGTAGTCATAGTCATCGTGATTCTCAACAACGGTAAAGGCAACGGCCAACGCGGCGAGTGTGCCGAAAGTGGCGAGCCAGAAGATGGCGAGGAAGGCCTGGAACATGACGGAGATCCAAATGTTGAAGGCGGCTTGGGCTCCGAAAGACGTTACTCCGATATAGATCATATAGAATAAAGTCACAATGGAGGTGAAGATGTTAAGTCCGAAGCCACTGTAGGTGCCCACAGTGGCGAGAGCATGAGCTGAGAGCGCGAGAGTGACGAGGGCAAAGAGGAGCTGGATGCCCCGAACAATCGTGAGCCACAAGGGCGCGGAAGGGTTGGTCGACATTTTTTTGGGGGGTTCTTTAGTTTGGAGAGAGATTTGGAAGTGATAATGAAGAAACGAGGTGACGACCAAGGCGAAGTATAGAAGGAGGAAAAGGGCGTTAGGCGTGCGACAGTTGGTCGATCTGAGAGATACAGAAGAAAAATAAGGCTGGCAGGATGCGACCAAGCTTATGTACGGATTGATATGTGGCAGAGAGGGCGCGAACCGACGATCTGGGCTGTCTCTGCCTGTCAAGTCTGGGTTTCTGTGACTGTCTGTCTGGTGGGCCAAACTAGAGTGGGCGATGCTGGTGGCTGGTGGGGACGAGAAGCACAGGTCATGGGTGGATGTGGATGCTTTTTGAGAAATGATGGACGGCTTCTTTGAGGCAAGACGACGGGAAAAGGGGTGGGTATGGAAATAAGCTGGCAGGGGTCCAAGCTACCCTTGGGCGAAATTGGGTGATGGAGTGGTATTTACGGTGCAGTTGGTGCCTCAAGTACCATAATGTGAGTGGGTGGAATGGAGGGTGACAGGGGTGGCGGGGGGTACGGTGGCTTAGTATATATGGAGTAGTGAGAAGGCTGAGCATTTACAGGATGCCAACGATCTTTAGTGGTACGCTCTCCGGTTTGTTGGCAAGAACGATACGCAGTTTATGGAGTCACGAGAAGTGTTTGTTTTTTGTTTCTCGGGAAGGCGCCAAAGGGAGGCTATTGATTATTTTACTGTTGTTGAGTGTGAGTGCGCATGAGAGGAAGACTTGCAGCAATACAGCGCTGCGGGTCATAAAGTAAGCCGCAGCTGAAAGCATGGACATCCTGTTTCAAGGCCTTTTCGCCCTCATCCTCATCGTCATTCCCAGATCCCAACCTTGCTGCGGTCCGGGCGGCAGATGAAGCAGCGATGCCGGAGCGAGATGAGAGGAGACACAAACCAAGTTGTCACTCAGGGAAGAAAGAGCGCTTCAATGAAAAAGAGTGCCCTGTCGACGCGCTGTCTCAGCCCTGTCTCGGAGGGATACTCCCGGGGATAGGGAAAGATATTCACTGGGATACAGCCTTGAACCCTCTCACCGTCCCCCAGCTGTCATTCCAGCACACAGCCCTTTCCCTGAGCTGTCAGTTCCACACCCTCAAGTGGACACCGAGCGGAATGGAGTGGATACAAGATACACTGGGCACCTCTCGACAAAGCACGCTCTTTCGACGCAAATCGCTTGATCTCTCCTCATTCAGGCAAACACGGCCCAGTGCTGGGTCCCCCATTTTTAAGGGTATGAGCAGCAATGTCGACACGAGCCCATGGCGGCGCACGCCACGCTTGGCTGCATTCTTGACGACTCACGGGCGAATCAGTGGTGGACGGTGGGGGTAGATGGCTTCAGGTAAGCATTGTACTCCCAACAGAACCTCCGCTATGTACTCTAACAAGCACTATATTTCCTGGCTGCGTGCGGCTGAGCTTAGGGGGAGATTTGATGGTTGATGGGCGGGTAGGGGCCTACTATGCTCTAGCCATGGGGCACAGAGTGCGAATTAGAGTTCTCGGTGAGTGGCAGGGTGGGGAGTCTCTTTTGTCTGTCAGAACCGAAGGAACGAACGGCACAAGAACGGCTTTCACACGAAGCTCAATCTCCCAGTTCTCACAGCTCACGGCTGGATTCTGGCATACTACTCCCCGATTCCCGTACACCAGTTTCTGTGTACCACGCTCTCCATGATGAACAACACAACATGTCACCATCCACCCTCCTTTCCCTTCCCAGGCGCGAAAAATCGATAAAAAAAGATTCTGAAAACGCCTTACCCCCTCATCCCCCTGTCACACTTTTCCCTGCGCAACCCACCCGGCCCACTCGCCTACCAACTAGCGCCGCGCATCAATTTAAGCCTGCGCGGGATATGTCAGACGCGGTCCAATGTGGCCCGTCTTACCTGTCGTTGCTGGCGGTGTGCTGATTGGACGACGGTGAGGTTGGTGAGGTTGAAGAGGGAGTATGAGGCTGCGTATTTCTTGATGGAGATGCCCTGTTTGCGCTGTGGATTCTCGGAACTGACTTGCGGCGGCGGCGCTACATTTAAGGTGAGTTTTGACACGTGGTTTGTGGGTGGAACCTTGCATCAGCCGGGCCATAAGCTAGAAATAGCCCGGCCCGGCCCTGGCACCACAGCAGAGAGTCTTAAACGGCCGAAAGGTGAAGCTCCATTGCACGCAGGATCGTGGTGCGGTGCTACCAGGGAAGTCCCAAGCGAATTGAGGACTATTATAGTAGGGGTCTTCACGCCTTCGGAGAAACCAAGAGAGGGAAGTCGCGACTGACACTCCCTTGGTACTCGTTCTTTCCATATATATATCTTTCGGCTGTCAAGGAAGGTGCAACTGACTATTGCTTGATAATCATTCCTTCCTTATATAGAACTCTGAACCTTCGAGGGAAGTTACGACCGGCGCTTTGCTTGGCAATCGTTCCTTCCCATTATTGAGTCTTCGGCTATGAAGGAAGGTGCAACTGAGACTTGATAGTCGCTCCTTCCTCATATATAAACTCGGAAAAGCTCAGATGGGAGTTACAACCGACGCTTGCTTGGTTATCGTTCTTTCCCTACAGTATAGCGGTCTTCCGAGTTATGAGGGAAGGTGCAACTGAGACTGATTGATAATCGTTCCTTCCACATATATATACAACCAGAGTTTTGAGGGAAGCTGCGATGGAGGGTTTCTTGGTTTTCGTTCCTTCCCTATATGAAACTGGAAATCTCCGAGGGAAGCTGCGATGGGAGGCTTGCTTTATAATCGTTCCTTCCATTTATATATCTCGAGGTTATAAGGGGAAGGTGCAATTGACGCTTGCTTGGTAATCGTTCCTTCCCTATATGAAACTCGAAAATCCTGGAGGGAAGCTGCGATCGAGGTTTGCTTGGTATCCGTTCCTTCCCTCCTTATATCAAAACTTCAAAGGTTATTAGGGAAGCTGTGACTGAGAGCTTGCTTTAATAATCCGTTCCTTCCTTATATATAAAAACTCGAAAACCTCCGAGGGAAGGTGCAACAGACGCTAGCCGGTGATTGTTCCTTCCCAAAATCGAACCTGAAGTTATGAAGGAAGGTGCAACTGAGGGCTTGCTTGGTGATCGTTCCTTCCCTTCCCAATATCACAACTTCAGGTTATGAGAAAGAAAGGTGCAACTGGGACTTTGCTTTGCTTGATAATAGTACCTTCCATCTCTAACATGACATGCTAGACTGCTGTGTTTCTTAGAACTGAACT
>JPJU01000020.1:0-20175 GCA_000750735.1 Pseudogymnoascus sp. VKM F-4246
AAAGATGAAAAGTATGGCCGGACGCCGCTGTCCTGGGCGGCAGAGAACGGGCACGAGGCTGTCATCCAGCTGCTGCTGGAGAAGGGCGCCGAGGTGGATAGAAAAGATGAAAAGTATGGCCGGACGCCGCTGTCCTGGGCGGCAGAGAACGGGCACGAGACTGTCATCCAGATGCTGCTGGAGAAGGGCGCCGAGGTGGATATAAAAGATGAAAAGTATGGCCAGACACCGCTGTCCTGGGCGGCAGATATCGGACACGAGACCGTTGTCCAGTTGCTGCTAGACAAGGGCGCTAACGTAGATATGAAGGATGAAATGTATAGCCAGACGCCGCTGTCCTTAGCGGCAGAGAACGGGAATGAGGTCGTTGTCCAGCTGCTGCTAGACAAGGGAGCCGAGGTGGATACAGAAGATGAAAACTATGGCCAGACGCCACTGTCCTTGGCGGCAGAGTATGGAAATGAGGCTGTCATCCAGCTGTTGCTAGACAAGAGCGCCAAGGTAGATACAAAAGATGAAGTATATGGCCGGACTCCGCTGTCCTGGGCGGCGGAGAACGGGCGCGAGACTGTTGTCCAGTTGCTGCTAGACAATGGCGCCGAGGTGGATATAAAGGATGAAGAGTATAGTCGGACGCCGCTGTCCTTGGCGGCAGCGAACGGGTACGAGGCTGTCGTGCAGCTGCTGCTGGAGGAGGGCGCCCAGCTGGATGCAAAGGATAGGAATGGCCGGACGCCACTGTCCTTTGCTGCAGAGAGGGGGCACGAGGCCGTTGTGCAGCTGCTGCTGAAGAAGGGCGCTGAGGTGGATGTGAAGGATGGTTCTGGCTGGACGCCGCTGTCCTGGGCCGCAGAGAAAGGTCACAAGGTGGTTGAACAGCTTTTACTCAGGCGAGAAGCGTTATTGGTAGAAAATCTTTATGGCCTTGTAGCGCTATTTACACTTTAATCCTTATCTAGTTAACTTTTCCCTCCTCCCACCTCTGACCTCTTGTTATATTCTATCTACTTTCCATGACTTTCTAGAAGGTGGCTTTAATATTAAATCACCACCACTATAGCATCGACCTGCAACCTGCAAGCTAAGTTAGTTTTGAAACAAAATTGACACAATCAGAGGAACTCTGTTATTGTGCATCGGCTGTTCGAAGTGGGGACGTCATATTCGTCTTGAATAATTTGCTGACAAATCTGTGCCAAGTGCTGATGTCGAACACAATCCTCATCAGCCACACGTGGTGTCAGCCCCCCCCACACACACACACGTGGTGTGGCTGATGAGAACCTCGTAATTATTTGGCACGTGTGTGTGGCTGATGAGAGCCTTGCCAAATAATTACATAAGCGAGCTTACATTGCGTGACGTGGGGTGATCAATCACAGCCTTACCAGTGTGACGTAAGCGAATTACATCATAGAATCGTGGGAGGTATTAATCTGCATGGCGACCATGCATGAATTTGGGCCGTACAGCCGCCACAAGGCTCATGACGATCTCCCGCATCGTAGTGGAGCCTTAAAGCTTAGATAAGACTCTCTTATGGGTAAAAGGAGTGATAAGAGTTCGTGGTGATGCTGTAGCTCGAGGGGTTCTATTATACTTCGAATTGACGCCCTCCGCAATCAGGCGCGACAGCGACGACATTATTGTAAATTTCAGAGTAACTTAGCCAGGGTTTGGACTGTTCAGGAGTGGTCACACAACACGACTGGCACAAAAATACAGGAATTTTCAATGGACTCACAAATTTAGAATCAATTGAATTCAAAGTACCAATAGTTTGTCCCGTCACGAGGTGCGTCCCGTGATGCAGGGATGCACGTTAGTGCTGTCTAATAATTCCTAGGCCTGTGTCGCATACCTCTGAAGATGTGTCGCATCCATATACGCAATACTTAGTCGTAGTGCCGTAATATCAAAATTCCGTACCATAATACGTTTACAGTATTAGCTTCTGCACTTGCCACTTAGCTTTGACGTTTGGCCACTAGTTTAATGCCAGCCTTTATGACTGCAGCAGGCATGACCCAATTGGAGCCGTAGTACCCATGCTGTTTCGCGTGATATCTAGACCTGGATCCGGAAATTCAAGATCAATGGATTCGAGGGTACTGCAGCCTTTGCCAACATTAGCGACAAAGGTGTCTGGTCGGGAGTTAAACGCTGTATCCACAGGGCCGAATCTTGACCCTGCACTTATGGTGACACTTGCGCAGTTCATATACATCTCGCGGTTGCCAACAGTATTAAACCACGTCCAGGAAAACACAGCTGGACCGGTGGGAGTATCACTGGGTACCGTAAAAGGAAAGTCAGAAACGAGAGGGCAGTTGCCAATGTAGGAATGTATGACCGTGAATGTTATGCCACCATCTGTGGACAGACTGGCTTGGCAAGATCCACCCTTGTGGGTAATACTTCCAACGACGGTGAACTTCTGTAATGACCCAGCAGCCCAAGTCGCAACAGAAGCACCTTCAGGAGTTTTTAGATCGGTTAGATAGCCTTTACAAGGATAATCATTATCAGTGCCTAAAGGTGAGGTCATACTATAATCAATATTGCTTGTGAAGTGGTTATACTTGCTACGGAGTGGTGGTGGATATAATAACTCCATATGGCCTAAGGTTATAGTGGCAACTACAACCAAGGGTAAAAGGGTGGAGAACAACATGTCAGAAAGCCAGCAATATCCATAATGTTTAAAATCATGGAAGTTTTCAAATATGACCATGAATATTAGTAGCACTGCATTTTAAACTATGGGCTAGGGAAACGTTTGTATCAGCTTCTACTAGTTACAGTTATAGGCTACAGATAAGGCGTTTTTGAAAGCAGGAGCCACTTCTGAATGCTAACTAGCCTATAGATCATTTCTATAACATACTAGGAGGCGCCAACGGTTATGCGCCATGAAAAACCTTACTCAAAATGCAGATAATCAAGAATATCACCCTTATCTTCGCTGGAATAGCTCTGTCCGTCGCTCAGCCTGGGGTTGCTCCCCAGCATGAAAACGGAGAAGCTATCGTGGTGAATAAATGCGACATTCCTGTGTTTTATGCATCTATAGGTGATTCCGGAACTGTTCAAACTCTCCCTCCAGGCGGGATTTATCGGGAACGATTTAGGTTAAGGTACCTTGGCAAAGATCATGATGGAGAAGCGATATACGGCGGCATCAGTATTAAGCTCTCGCCTAATCAGACAATCGCTGGTGATAAGCAAGCCTTTTTCCAGAGCACAATTACGCAGTTTGAGTACACATACCATCCTCTAAATGCGCCTGGTCTTTGGTACAGTGTCTCAAATGTAAATGGCTATGTCTTTGATTCAGATAATGGCTGGAATGGGATACTGCCCTGGCCTTTTCAGAAGGACGGCCTGATCGTTGAAGGGTCAAGTAGCGATTGCGCTACTATAACCTGCCCCGGTGGTAACCCGAATGGTAATTCTACATGCATTCAAGCCTATACACATTCTAAAGATGACTGGTCATCTCATGGATGTAGAAATAGTAATTCTATTGCTTTGACACTTTGTCCAAATTTAAACTTCTCAAATAATGTTGATACTACTAAGATTCCCCCTAACGACTCGCAAAGCTGTCCGTAGAGGATTTAGCAGCTATTTTTTATAATTTAGTTCTAGATAATAAATTATGACTTACTTCAAAAGTGGCTGTTCTCTAGAACAAGTATAACTTATTCTCTGGAATCATTTACGGGTGCCAATTATGGCAGCTATTATAGCACCTATTAATGCCTTATAAATCAAAGCCACTGTGTGACGATAAATCAAAATAATCTGTACTGTAACGCAAAATGATAATGCTTTGTGGGTGCTTCTCCATATCAAATTTTACTTCTGACGGTCGTGGAATAAACACAGAAGAGCTGCGTAGGTTTAATAGGTCTGGCGCCCCATCACCATCAGAAAGAAGAAGTCAAAGCACCAGATTCTGTTATTTAGCAACTCCGGGGAGAGATATTATCATGGAGCCAAGCGCTAGATCGCTACTTTACAATCTAGAGATAATTGATCAAATAATTACTAAGCCCTTAATTTAAGAAATATAACATTTCAGTCAGTGCTGCCCAAAGAAATACGTGGGACCACAAAGAGACTTGCCTCGCCCCTGACCCAACAACAGGGCTGCCATGAGACCCTGATGTGGTCGACCCCATCTGACTCGGCTTAGCCGTTGCAGTCCCGCAAAGGCCTGTAGTCATGCACTTGTTAGTTGAGGTATTGTTAATCAGTAGTGTACGATAACTCCCAAACGGTAGCGGGGTATTGAAAGAGTTAATAGAGGTATGGGGTGCAGTTAAGTCTGAGCTAAATACTGTGCTTGCGCCTGAAGCTCCAGTTTGTAAACCTCCGATAGACATAGTCGAGTTTGAAGGTATGATAGTGGTAGCTGTATCATGGCTCGTCATTGGTATGGAATTTGAGGTGGCGTGGCTACTATCATGAGTTTCCATCGTCGCTTCTGCTTGCAATCCAATACAGCTATGAGTAGTAACAGATTGAGTGAAGCCGGAAGTGAACATGTTGATGGACATAAGTGCACATCTCTTTTGTTCAAGCACTGGCTATACCCATTTTATATTGGAGTTAAAAGCAGTGCGTAGAAAAGAGCCCAAACTTGCTTTATATACCGCCTAAACTAGCTTATTGCAAAATCTATAAGAATTCCTTATTTTCTCCAGGAAAGCTATCTAGATTTTTGCTTCTCGATAAAGCATTACTCTCTTATACCTCTAACAACGATACGTAAGGGAATCATGTCGCTAAGCGATGCTATTGCAAAGCGTGAACAGAGACTGCTAGAAAAGAAATCTTTGGACGATCAACTGCCTGCACTTAAACCAAGGAGCAAGGAAAGAGAAAGGAATATTGTAGAGAAAAAAATCTCTGATCTTGATAAAGAGATTCAGAAAGATAATTCAGAGATAAAAAGGTTAGAAGTAGAAGATGCAGAAAAGCAGAAAAAGTTAGCAGAAAAAGCCGCAGAGAGAGCTGCAGAAGAAGTTGCAAAAGAAGAAGCAGCAAATGCTGCGGAAGAGGAAGCGAGAAAGGCCGCAGAAGAAAAGGCAGCAAAAGAAGCCGCAGATAAGGAAAATCAACAGAAGGCCGCAGAAGAAAAGGCAGCGAAAAAGGCCGCAGAAGAAGAAGCAGCAAAAAAGGCCGCAGAAGAAGAAGCAGCGAAAAAGGCAGCAAACGACGCAGATAATGAAAATCCACAGATGACCGAGGAAGAAAAAGCAGCAAAAGAAGTCGCAGACGAAGAAGCAGCAAAAAAAGCCGCAGACGAAGAAGCAGCAAAAAAGGCCGCAGAAGAAAAGGCAGCCAAGGAGCCGCCTTCCGATAACGAGAATGACGACATAGTTAGTAGACTTCGAAAGGGGCAGCCTATCAGCAAATTAAAGAAGCCTATTTCCATATCAGTGGAGGCTCTTTTGTCACCAAAGCAGCATGTTGTTGGCCATAAGAACGGGTTTGGGAAACCAGTTATTATTCTTGATAACACATTTCCCCATGCAAGAATTTGCAGAATCAGAAGGGACATTGCACATGACAAGAGTAGTCCCAACATTATGCTGCAGAGACGTGGTGGGGAGCTAAAACCTAACTCTGTGGAGAAATGGGGAGTTGACGACCTTGCCGCGGTTAAACTGATTGCAATAGATGTCCCACTTGATTATACTTCATCTCCAGTAAACCTGGTCAAGCTAATTCCTAAGATGACGGGCACAGAAAAGGATGCATTCAAAGCAAATAATGAGACAATTCCCAGACAGCCGGATGTACAACTCTACTGCGAATGGAATGAGCCGTTGATATTAGATACCGGTGAAGAAATTTTCTCAAGTTGGGAAAGTAGAGCAACGTGTCGCCTTATTTGGAAGAAGAATGCAGATGCTTACTTGCTTTATGTCGCCAAATCCATTGAAGAATGGTATCAAAAGGTTTCTGGTGGGCAGTATGCAGACGAACCAATGCCAACTATAGAGATATTTCGGGCAGGACGTTCACTGTCGCCGGGGACCGAGGCGACAACTACACCTAAGAATACACCAAGACAATCAGCTGAGCCCAAAGTAACACCAGTCCCGTTCAGAATGAAGCCTCCGCCGGGTACAGGAAGTAAGTCTCCAAGTATTCTGTCGAGTGATGACGATGAAACCGAAGAAGAAGATGAGGAAGAAGAGGAAGAAACAGAGCAGGAGCTTTGGGAAAAACGCATCCGGGAAATTGAAGGCCAATACCGAGCTAAACACAATATATCGCCAAAAGCTAGACTAACGACAAAACAAGAAAAAGCTATAATGAAGAAATTCACAGCACTTACGGCGTAATTTAATAGTAAGATTTTGTTTTTGCTTTTATGTTTGGAGTTTCAAGAGGCTTAGTTTATTCTTTCTGCTTTGTTTCAGTCTGACCATCAGTCTGCCGTACTAATTCTACTCTCTATTATTTCGTTTAAGTCTGTCATGAACCCCTTAGGTCGGTTGATTTATTGTTTTGCTAGCAGTTTAAATTGTCGAAACTTCTGACAAGTTTTGGTCATATCTAATACGAGCCATGCTATCGCCCTTGCTGCCATACTGGAATGCCGAGGCTTGTAGCTTAGATAATATTTAATTAGTTCTCTAAGTTTGCCTATTAATATCCAAATTTGCTTACAAAGTTTATGCAACTCCTAAGCTCTGCAGATTTTGACATCCAAGCTAGGCAGCTTGTTTTGCACCCTCCATTGTAAGCCACGAGTACTTTTTGGCTCCTCCTCTAGCTTAATTTGGTCTATAAGTACAAATTGCAGGGATGACTTGCTACCAATCTGCAGTAGGCGATGCCATCGGCTTGTCAACATTGAAATACTAAGTTACAAGAGTATAAATACGACGCTGAACAGTTTATTTTTGTCAACTCTACATCATTCGAACGATGCAAATCACTTTAGCATATGCCATCGCCTTAGGCAGCTTCCTTCTCATTCCAGTTCTTATAAATTTACTTTCTTTTCCCTCACTTGTTATACCACCAAAATGGCGTTATGTCCATAAGGGAATAAGGTACCTGGCATACCCTTACTTAGTTTACCGGCATCAATTTGTAGGCCCTTGGACAAGAGCAGATATTCTGGTCCACCTTGCATACATAGCTGCCAACTCCTTCTGTCTTGTGTTCCAGCTTCCCGTTCCGACTATTATGCAGGCTGGCCTACGAGCTGGTAATCTTTCACTAATAAACTTGATCCCTTTATTTCTAGGCCCGCATATAAGTTTTCTTGCTGATATATTTGGTGTCTCGTTGACTGCCTTTCGCGCAGTACATCGCTCCGCTGGGCTAATGTCATGCGCAATGGTAATTTTCCATGCAGTTGCCATGGTTTTGTCACCTAAAAAGTTTATATTACGCGGTATGAAGGGGATTTCTGCAGTAGTTGTAAGTCTGCCTCCATGGTTAGGTGTTGTGTTGCTCACTATACGCTATAGGGCGGGTCCTCACTTGTGTTGATTAGTTTACTGTCTTGGCATCCTCTCCGCAGGCGATGTTACGAGATGTTTCTCCGGCTGCACCAAACACTGGCAGTTGTACTTGTTGTCTCTGCTCTCCTGCATGTTCCGTCAGAACTGGTTCCTAGGATATACATCTACGTCGGCCTAGGAATCTTTGCAACAACCCTAACAGCCGAAGCGCTGCTTTTGGGACGCCGCAATGGAATACTCATAGGAATATTTACAAATGTCAGGTGGGCAAGATTGCCCAGAGTTGGAGAGATATTTAAATATCCAGTTGGCACCATTTCAGATGGCGACAAAAATCCGGTACAGTTTATGATACATTGCCTAGAGCCGTTGCAAATAGAGGCGGGGCAATACATTAATGTCTGGCTTGGCTCACTTGGCATTATGCAGACCCATCCATTTGTAGTAGCCTCCTGGACAGGTAAGCAGCAGACAAAGTTAATGCTCATCATTGAACCTCGCCGTGGGTGGACTAAACGCCTTCACTCGAAGGCCAAAGCTGTGAGCGGACAGACTGCAGGACTAGGGAGAGTCCTATTTACTGGGCCACATGGTGCTTCCATACCAGTGGGAGATTACGAATATCTCTTCATGGTCGCAAGTGGTTACGGTATTGTAGCACAGTTGCCGCTGTTGGAACGACTGGTCCATGGTGTGCTTGCGCGCGAAGCTCGAGCCCTTCGAATATGCCTCGTTTGGGAATTTGAAGACACAGGTGAGTTTGCTTTACAAATTGATTACTTGTCTGACTCTATATATTAGATCTCTATGATGCAGTGGTTCCGATATTGAACTGGGTTTTGGATGAGCCTCAGAAATTAGGCAAAAATTGTGTACGTTTAATAGCATGTCTTTGTGCTTTATATTACTAAGTCTGTTAGGCACTTGCAATCTCACTCTATTCAAAGAAAGGGGGAGGTGGTAAACTTGGCCAGAGGGCATTGATTGATGACACATGTCTCCCACTCCAGGCTGCATTTGATGCGGAAATATTGCTGATGGACGCTAGAAAAACAGGAGAAAATGAAGCCGCACAATACGCGATGGAGAAGAGAGCTCAGAAAATAGAAAAGGGACGAGAAGAAATCATAAAGAAGAGAGCAGGGAAATTTAGAAGAGGGCAAGGCGACGTCACGAATGAGGTTCGACAACCAGATGAGGAAATCGGTGAGCTAGAAACCTTAACAGTGTGCACGAAATCACCTAGAATGCTTATTACAGGTAAGTCTGCAATATCATAAGGCAGATTTTTGCTTACAGCATATAGTATCTGCGTCGACAAAGATTCGCGATGAGCTGAGATTGAATCTACGTACCTCTCTTAGCAAAGACATTACTTTAAGAGAGCTAGAATATCAGCCGTCAAATTAAAGCTAGCCTATGGACAGTTTCTGTAAAATTATAGTCCATTAACAGAGTGGAGCTATTTTTGAAGCCGTGAATGAGGGGCTAAAACGGGCTGCGGAGCATCAGATAGTAATAACTTGCAATAAAACAACTTAAGTCTCCTGATCGTTATGTCATAATCGCGTAACCGCTAAAAACTAAAACAAACATGGTATTAGAAGTTGACGTTAGCTCTCTACCAGATTATGTGGCGCATGTGGAGCTGCGCCCATTGATTGACATATTTCGCCAGAAAAAAAGAATTATAATCATTGCAGGAGCTGGAATCTCGGCGTCCGCAGGAAGTAGGTAGGCCTTCTCTTCTATCTACAGTCACTAATCAATGTAGTCGCTACATTCCAAGATTTGCCAGTGAAAGGCAGAGACGTGTTTAGCATAAACTCATACAATGACGATGCTTCTACAACGCTTCTTAACGAAACAATGTGCAGAATGTACAGCAGTATAAGGTCTGCGAGCCCAACTCAGTTTCACCACGTTATTGAAGAGCTTGCAAAAGAAGGCCGCTTGCATCGTTTGTACACCCAAAATATTGACGGGTTAGACACGCAGCTACCGTCCCTAGGAACTAAGATACCACTTCCAGAAAAGAAGCCATGGCCTACAGCAATTCAGCTACATGGAGATCTAAAAACTGTTAAATGTCAAGGAAATCCAACACATCTAGGCTCGTTTAACCCAAGACTTTTTAAGGAGGGATCTCTGCCATGTTGCACTATATGCAAAAACAATGAAGTAGAAAGAACCAGGCATATTCCTCTCATGAGACCTAGAGTGTGGCTCTATGATGACTATGACTATGCAGATACGACAGCTATTGCCATGGTTAGTGCCTCAGATCTTAGAGCAAAACCTGATGCGGTAATTGTTGTAGGAACTGCACTTAAAGTCGAGTCAAGACGAAAATTTGCAATAGATATGTGCGCAGCAGTTCGAAAATGCGGTGGTTTAAGTGCCTGGATTAACCTCAAGCCTCCTTCAAAGCAACTCAAATGCTTCGACATAGTCATAAAAGGCGACTCTGACACTATAGCAATGCATGTGTCTAGCTGGTGGTTGAAGGATTGTCCTAATATTATAAGCAGCGCAAGCATAAAGTACCTACAAGATAAGTACAAGCTGTTTATTGCAAGGTCAACAGAGGAGGCTTGTAGGCTTTTGGAGCAGAACCAGAAGAGGGATCCGACAGCACTTGGCACAACGCAGAACATACTTCTTGATTCTGGGGAGGCAGCAAATTTGATTACCTTTAAAGCCATCAATCACGATGCTAAGAAGGCAACTCCAGCATCACCTCATAAGACCATACGTACACAAGCACCCTCATCTATAATCCCGCCTAAAACTTCGTCTGTATCCTCTATAATCCCACCATTACGGCAGTCTACTTCGTCCATAGTCCCTCATTTGTTATCATCTGCATCTCAGAGCCAGACCGCACAAGCGTCAGCGTCTAACGTCTCACATAAACCAATTTCTGCACCAATCGCTGTACTTACACAGACATCTGCATCTAACGCCTCACTGATCTCCGCATCCCAGACCTCACAACTACCAAAGCCGGTATTATTAAGTGTGACGAGCCCTTCTACGACCTTTTCCACTTATAGTAGTTCGGACATCGTACCAAGAATTGCACCTGGCTGGGGCTTGGAGACCTCAAGGAGGTTAGACAGTGTTATTGTCAAAGGAATCGAAATTAGGGACCGTAAAAGTCCGTCGGTCCTTACAACAATTACAAACTTAGGTTATAAGGCTAATATAGCTTCCTCACTTTGGCGTCTAAAGCATGGAGAGTGTCTTGATGATGAGGTTATCAATGCGTATATTGAACTTCTTCAGAGATCTAATCTCCCTCACGGTCAACATATCCAAACCACCTTTATCTTGAAAATGCCGTTAGAAAAGCCATGGACATCTTTTTTAAGGCTGACAGGCACAGGAAAGTATGCTATATTTGTCCCTATTAATCATGCTTTCCATTGGACTTTTGCTGTTATTAAATCGCAGAAGAAGGGTGCCACTGTGCAATGGGCATATTTTGATAGCCTTGGCGGGGAACCACCTCAAGTGTTTTTAGACTGGATTAATGATTGGTTTCCAAAACAACAAAGGGTTCCAGCACTACCAAATCCTAAGCAAAACAACTTAGCTGATTGTGGCTTGTTTGTCCTCCTCGGTATTCGTCTTATGGCTTCAGGGCGGCTACATTTGTCCAACCAGCAGACCATAGCGATTATACCCGAATTTAGAAATATAGTCCTATCCGAGCTCTTAGCTTTATGTCTCAACCCGTCTAGTGCCCAACTTGAAGAGTTTAAACGAAGGGAGACACTTGCACGCAAACCTCTCTCCCAAGAAAAGCCGCCTAAAGGCAAGAACAATGTGTCGGCAAGTTTATTTGTGTCGCCATCTCCCCCCATTCTTATAGAGTCAGACACTTCAGATGATCTCAACGAATCCGAACTTGAGTTAGATCAGACTTCGCCACCCTCAACTCCCAGCTGCTTTAATCAAAAGGAGGGTCCAGCTCAGATGGCTAATGTGTTCGGAGAAGAGGCATACATAGTCAAGACACTTAGAGGGGCTGTCATTACTCAGCGAGCTTTACAAAAATGCCAGGGTGGTTCAGAAATTAAGAGCATCAAGCTTAATCATTTGTGGACCATGGTTAGCACAGAGAAGCGGGCTCTAAGACAACGCCACATACACTACGAGTTTTCTCGTCAGTTCTGGGCTGAGATGAAAAAAATGGACAGGACGCTTCATCAACGCGGCCCAGTGCCTAAGGCAACAATCTCTCGGGTGATGAAGGAACTTGAAATTTCTGATATGGCTAACTGGAAATTCGTCTTGCAACGTGCACGGAGAGCATCTATCTGGACCGAGTTAGCTGATATATTCAAAGACTATTTAGACTATCCTAGCGTTGCACTATGCGCCGTTCCAAACGCAACGTACAGCCTAGAGACGTTAACATTAGCCAATCGCAAGATCTTTCTCGAGACAATCCGTGCGAGGGTAAGAAAGCCAGGAAATGCAGTTTTAACGAGGTTGAAAGTTGCAAGCCCTCTATATATGGCGCTTGTGAACGGCCGCTTACCTATAGACGTTCTTTCCATTGAGTCTAATAAGCACCTGCTATTTGAAGAAACGGTTAAGCTAAGCCATTAAAACACTCTTTCATAACTTAGGCATAGATATAAATAATTAAACAGTAACTTAAACTTTTCACAGTCTCTTTTTGGGTTGTTTCTTAACAAATATGAGGGATACTGTATGTCGCATACGTCGTTTAACCCTCTAAATTTCATAAACTTACGGTTCTGATGTTATGATAACCTATAAATTTACATTGAAACCCTGTTGTAAAACTGTAGCAAGATTTAACATGGCTTGAGCTATGCCCACATGCTTGTTGCTAAGGATGCAACGCCGCTAACTCTCTTAGTGCATTAGATGAGATTCTCATACCACTTTCATTGCAGCAAATTATAGAGTAACTTACAGTACTATATTTTAGCTGTGTGTGAAATAGAATATTTGCTAAAATTCACATAGTACTTATTGGCTTATAGCTATATAAGGCGCCATAACCTGCTGCATTTTAAAATATATTAGTAAAAAGCTCCAAAAATAGATTATCTTAATGTTAATGCTACAGCTTAAAAGTTAAGCCAATTGTTGCTTTTTAAATAGCATATAGTCTTTATAAAAGTATTCAATGTCTATCTAAGTAGCTTAAACTTATCTCTACTGCAAGTTAAAATGTTCCTTGGAGGACTAGCTGTCGTTGCTTTGTTAAGCTCTGCTCTTAGTCACCATTTAGGCACATCTTATAAACACCGTCACGATGATAGGAGTGTTGATCCAGGATGCACTTGTGAAGATAGTTTCACTAGGCAAGCAATTATCTTATTATAGTGAAACGTTCTAATAAGCCTTAGGTCTTCTATAGCTCCAAGTTCTAGTGATACTGGTACTGTAACTACTACTTTAGCTCCAACCCCAGCTACTACAGTAAACGACGCTACTAAATCCACGCCTTCAGCTTCGACTACAGCTTCTGATGATACCATGTCACCTACTAAAACCACAGGTACAAGCGTATCTAGCACAGGTTATGCCTCTGCTCTCTGCTCATCAAGTCCCATTACTGGCTGCGCCAAAAGCAGATATATTATCGCTCAGTCTTCCTTGAGTAGCGGTAATAACTGTTTTTCTCAGTGTTTTCAAAATTCAATCTGCACAGGCTATATGGTTGGTAAAGACACAGACGGACACTACAGGTGTGATCTCCTAAAAACCCCCGGGGAAATGAATTTGGATCAGGACCTCACCGAGTCTAACCCAGATTTGTGTAACCGCTATTTGATTTATGATTTTAGATGTGTTGATCCCCATTATTACCCTTAATTGTGTCTCTATTCCTTAAGTTTTCTCTGTTAAGGTAGATAACAATGGACACTGCCAATTAGTAATAAACTACCAGGGAGTTAAGTTACGCAGATTTTTTTCTTGTCTTTTTAGCTAGTAGCTGTCTCGAGGGTCTTTATTGCCTTTCGTCACTCGTCATCAATATTTCGAAAACTATAGAGGTTTGTGTTTCTACATTGATGGGAAGATGTTCGCGCAGCCACAAACTTGCAGCGACATGTTTAAGTTAACTTAGTAACTTAGTCAAAGATAGAAATTTACTGAGATTAATATAACCATACCGTTGGTAACCAAATTTTTGGTCGCTCAATTAGAGGAGGTATCAGCCTAAGTTATGTGGCGACGTCTCATAACATGCTTCGACACCACAAGACAGATGCAGATGAATAAATCTGACAACTTATTGCCTCTGCGATTGCGAAAACCAGCTTAGACCAATCAGGGAACCTCGCCCTAGTTTCAGTGCCGAGATTGGTCAATGCAGAACCTGGGATAGAACATACTTAGCCGCTTCAAGGTTAGCGCAAGCAATTCTACTTATGCTTAATTAAACGACATGTGACCGGCATGGTTCAAAATGGTTTCATATAAACCTGAAGATGGATGCGCCTACGGCTTCCTAAGAAAGACAGCAATAACGTGCATCCCTGCATTACGGGACGCACCCCGTGACGGGACAAAAAATTGGTACTTTGAATTGAATTGATTCTAAATTTGTGAGTCCATTGAAAATTCCAGTATTTTTGTGCCAGTCGTGTTGTGTGACTACTCCTGAACAGTCCAAACCCTAGCTACTCTGAAATTTGCGACCACGTCGTCGCTGTCGCGCCCGGTTGCAGAGGGCGTTAATTCGAAGTATAATAGAACCCCTCGAGCTACAACATCACAAACAAACTCTTATCGCTCCAATTACCCATAAAAGAGTCTTATCTAAGCTTTAACGCTCCACTACGATGCGGGAGATCGTCATGAGCATTGTGGCGGCTGTACGGCCCAAATTCAAGCATGGTCGCCACGCAGATTAATACCTCCCACGGTTCTATGATGTAACTCGCTTGCGGCACACTTGGCAGGGCTGTGGTTGATCAAGCTGACCTGGACTGTGGCTCATTATGCTGTGGCTGAACTGTTTGGTGGATAGGAATACTTGTCACGGAGGCTGGCTTTGTTTTACTCAGCCACTACACCCAAGCCTGGTTATGTCTGTGGCGTTAGAGCAGGTTTCTCGCACTTTCCATAGGGCAGGCGCGCGGCAGAACGGTGGTGCCTCGGCACTGCAGCGCCGTCACTCGTCCCCTTCACAACATCATCACCACGGTAGGTATTATGGACAGAGCCAGTCAAGTACTCACACAAGGTGTTCCTCTCGGCGTGCCCGATTCATACCGTGCCCTTGCAGATCATGGTAATGTTCCTCGTTCTACCCTCCACTATCGTGCTCGCGGACGACCCTCGATAGAAGAGAAGGCTCAAGGCCAACAGTACCTCCAGCCGTGGGAAGAGGATGTCATCGTTAACTTTGTGTTACAAATGTACGATCTAGGACAACCAATACGAATTAAGTTCATCCCTTCCTTAGCCTTTAGCATCACTCGCCAGCGACCCGAGGCAGACAGGCCGCTCAAACCTCCCGGGAAGAATTGGACCAAGGCTTTGGAGAAGCGTCATCCAAGACTCCAAGCGAGAAGAGTCAGCCCGTTGGACTGGAATCGTCACGAGAAAAATATACGTGGGAAGGTCACACACTGGTTTGAGGTGATTGGAAAGATATTACGAGATCCTGCTATCCTTGCAGAAAATGTGTATAATATGGACGAGACTGGGGTGATGTTATCCATGCCAGGCTCTGTTAAAGTCCTCGTAGGTAAGGATGACAGGCGAAACTATAGAGGCGCGCGTATCAAACGAACAACAGTGACAGCGATCGAGTGCATCAGTGCCGATGGTAGGTATCTAGAACCTATGATTATTTGGCCAGCCAGTACTCATCGAAGCAACTGGACCACGTTCCCTACCCCCGGATGGCAGTATGCGTACTCCGATTCTGGGTATACTGATTCTAAAATCAGCTTCGAGTGGCTTAAGCGTATATTCAATCCCCAAACTCAGGGGCGAGCTAACAAGAAACCACGGGTCCTGATTTGCGACGGTTTCGGGACGCACGAGACCCTCGAAATCTTGGAGTTGTGTTTCGAAAACAATATTATCCTATGTCGCCTCCCCTCTCACACGTCCCACATACTCCAGCCCTGTGACGTCGCAGTGTTTGCCCCTCTGAAGAACGCCTATCGCGAGCAGGCTGATCGACTAGATCAAGGAGGCGTGAATACAATCGGCAAGCAGCATTTCACCTCTCTCTACAGCCCGGCAAGGGTAAGAGCGTTTACGCCGAAGAATATCAAGGCAGGCTTCGCTGCGAGTGGTTTATTCCCGTTCAATCCAGATAGAGTACTCAGACATATGCCAAAGCCCCCCGCTGACTTGAATATCCCGAAAGCCGATGAGCTGAAGGTAGGGCCTCGTGAGCAAGACATAGAACTGCGAACGCCTGTGACGCCAGTGTCAGCAGAGGCTCTTATGTCGCTGCAAAGCCTAATTATCCAACGAGATGCTCACGCGCTTGATGAAACAAGCAAACAGAGCCTAACAAGGCACTTGCAGAAGTTTGTTAACGCCGGTCAAAAATCCTTTGCCAAGGATATCCTCCAGGAGGACCGAATTCAATTCCTAACCACAATCAATGACGAAGCCAAAGTTCGACGATCGACAAAGTCATTGGTGCTAGGAAAGGCGAAGGTCATGAGCTATGAGGACCTTGAGGAAGCACGAGCGAAGCGTGCTGACAAAGAGGCTGCCAAAGAAGCGAAAGGTAAGGGCAAACGTGGTCGGAAGTGCAAAAGTGTAACGTCAGAGGTAGATAGAGCCAGCATAGGCAAGCCAAACCGTCGTCGGAAACGCAAAAGTGCTGTGCCAGAGGCAGAAGCATTAGAGCCAAAGGCCAAGGAAGCGCAGACAAATAACGTGCTAGAGTCAGCGAGAGACTCAGTGGCGCAGATGACCGCCCCAGTGGCGCGGATGTGGTAGATATTGTTGTCCGAGAGAATCAAATAGACTGATCCTCAGCTGGGATAAATTTGAGGCAGGCTCGCGCTAGCTTCGCGACCTGTTGCTTTTCTGTACAGGAGTTGGTGTTTATAGCCCTTTTGGCGCAATGACAATTATGTTCGTATGGAGATACAGACAGGCAAATAGAGATAGCAACCAGCCTTTGGTGTCCGTCTGCTGTACTTGTCGTGCCCGTGCTTGATATACCCTGCGATGGCTATTGCCACCATCGTTGTACCCGCTATTGTGCTCGATATTTTCATGCCCGCCAGCACCTCGTTATACATTCGTGCATCGTCGTGCACATCGCCGTGCTCGCAGTCGTTGGCATGCTGTCATCGTCTGAGCCACTATTAAGGTCTTCACTAGGTTATCGTAGTCTCACCGTGCTGATCTGATATATCTTCGCACTTCAGCCTGGTATTCCATTCGCGCTTTTCGCGGTGTAACTGAAAACTTGAGGGCGGTCATCTTGACGAAGGAGGCAATTTAAGGATTTACGCGGCGGCGGTGGCGACGGCGGCGACGAAAGAGCGGAATTCCGTATGGACACCAGGACTGACAATTGTAGAGTTTTATCGTTCTGTAAAAGCTTGTTCGCCACAGAGGGATAACTCTCAACCAAAGGAGAAAACGGCCGATTTTGGCAAATATCGGCCACTTTTTGCTCCCGTTTGAGAGGGTACAGTCCAACTCGGAGTATATCGGCGCTAGGCGCAGATTTGTCAGCAAATTATTCAAGATGAAGATGACATTTCCAGGGGTTTCCCGATTATATCATCTTAACTTACTTTTTCAAAATTAGCTTGCAGATCAATGCTATAGTGCTAGTGATTTAATATTCATGCCAGCTTCTAGAAAGTAATGGAAATTAAATAGAAATATATAACAAGAGGCTAAACTTTGGAGGTGGGTGGGAAAAGTTAAGTGGAGAATAATCAAAGTGTAAATAGCGATATAAGGCCATAAAAATCTTCTTCAACCAAAGCTCCTCGCTTGAGTAAAAGCTGTTCCACCACCTCATACCCATTTTCTGCTGCCCAGGACAGCGGCGTCCGGCCATCGCCATCCTTCGTATCCACCTCGGCGCCCTTGTCTAGCAGAAGCTGCACGACGGCCTCGTGCCCCTTCCGTGCCACCCGGGATAGCGGCGTCTAGCCATTGCCATCCTTTGTATCCACCTTAGCGCCCCTGTTAAGCAGCAGCTTAACGACAGCCTCCTGGCCATTCCCTGCTGCCCAAGACAGCGGTGTGTGGCCAAACCTATCTTTTGCATCCACCTTGGCGCCCTTGTCTAGCAGCAGCTTAACGACAGCCTCCTGACCATTCCCTGCTGCCCAAGACAGCAGCGTCAGGCCAAACCTATCTTTTGCATCCACCTTGGCGCCCTTGTCTAGCAGCAGCTTAACGGCAGCCTCATGACCATTTCTTGCTGCCCAGGACAGCGGCGTCTCGCCAGACTTATCTTTTGCATCCACCTTAGCGCCCTTGTCTAGCAGCAGCTGCACGACGGCCTCGTGACCTTTCACGGCTGCCAAGAACAGCGGCGTCTCGCCAGACTTATCTTTTGCATCCACCTTGGTGCTCCTGTCTAGCAGCAGCTCAACGACAGCCTCATGCCCCTTCTTTGCCGCCCATGACAGCGGTGTCCGGCCAGAGCTGTCCTTTAGCTGAGCTGATAGGCCTGTCTCAAGGTAACTATTAACAGCATCCTTAAGACCAAAGTAAGCGGCTAGGTGCAGCCCTGTCATTTGCCCAGTTTGGCTATACCCTGAGACTTGTTGGATATACCCTGAGCGTGACTCCTGCGCAAAAAGTGCTTGGATCGATGCCTCTGCTTGACCCTTTGTCTCAAGAAAGCTAACGACTTCTGGGATTAACGTGAAACCCTTACGAGCATGATGTCCCCAATTACTTGAGGCATAGTCGTAAAGTGGATTTGACTGCAGTCGTTCATCTAACTCCTCATCGTTTTGGCATATTCCAGTTTCGAAGTCATTGAATGAGAGGTATGTAATGCAGATTTTCGCGATATCGGTTTCTGCGTCTGGGAACCAAACTTTCCATGTTCGCTCGAAGTATTCTTGTGCTGTATAATGGACTAACCGGATGATAGCGCTTTCCTCATCAACTGTAACCAGCCCAGCACACACCGAAACCATGTCTTCTACTAGAGACAAGTTTTCTTCGTCAAATTGTGACTCCCCAAGCTCTACAGCAAGGGCGTGCTCAAGTTCAGACGTTGTCAGCGTCCTCTTTGCACAGGTGATCCATGAGAGGACCTGCTTTGCAAGCCTTTTCTGGCCGTCAAGCTGGCTTTCAATTCTCTCCATAGCATCATTGTACGCCTTGTCGTATGCTCCGGACCCAGTTGGGAGCTTCTCTAAAGCAGTACGGATAGCTTTTCGGGACGTTTCTCCCTTTAGTGAATCAAAATGGAGCTGTGCAAGCAAAAACCTAAGAGTGTAAGCATTGTTCACTAACAGCTAGAAGTCACATACATGCCATTAACTGCTTTTACAATTGCAGCCTTTATTTCACCCTGTATGTCAGAGCTGCGAAGGACACATCTGGGCAGCTGCGACATATGGCCATCTATGTATCTCTGCACATCATCATCGCTTGCCTGGATCTCCAATCGCATGCTGTTTTTAAAGTGTTCTATGATTTCTGGAATAAATCTCGAAGTGAAAAAAATATTTGCTCTCGACTTTGCCTGCAAGGCAAAGATCTCTGTCAAAAGTTCCGTCCTACAGCCATCGGATGCTTGGCATTCATCAAGTGCGTCAACGACGATGAAGCTTCTCGAATATAGAGCAGCGACAGACTGAAGAGTAATCGATATTTCATGGAATGTTGGTCGCGTTCGTTTCTCCTTATGGTTGTCGTAGAGAGATTTCACGCTCTCTGGTAGAGGATATAGGCCTTGAGCTAGCTGCTTTAGGAGACTTGCAAGAAGTCCTTCAGAATTCTGCTCGTCTTGCCGACGGAAGTTGCAATATAGATATGCGATGCCAATATTCGTGTCTTTTAGACGTTTAGCATGCAAATAGTCGACTACAATTGAGGTGAGAATTGTCTTTCCTGCTCCAGGTATTCCTGGACAGAACAACACCTGCTGGTCGGTCTTTACCCATTCCTGGAACTCTGCCGATTCCAAAAGCCACTGACCAGTACCTACGGCCCGTCGACTAATGAAGTCGCTCTGTTGGGTGGCATAGTCAACTGGTGTGAGCCAGTCGAGCACTGTTTGACGTCCTTGATCTTCTTGGTGTCGTACTAACTTGACCACATTATCTTGAGTAAGTCGTCCATTGAACACGTTTAGGAGTGTAATGTTTGTAATAACGCGACTCCGGAGCTGATCAATATCCTCTGGGTTCCAGCTAAGCCTCTTCCACACTCGTTTGATTCTCTTGCTGACACTCCCACATTCAGAGCCAACTTCGCTATTTTTGTCTCGTATTCGTTGGAGCTCGTCAAAAACATTTCGGCAACCCTTGTCAATGACTTCCAAGTTTCTCTTCTGGTCAGTGTTAAGCTCTTGTTTTGGAAAGGCAACGTCAGCATCTTGAAGGACGATCGATAGACCTCGGATCCTATTTGAATAAAATAGTCAGCAGAGATCAAATTCTTATTGAAATAACGCACTCATCCGAGACAGCCTTGAATTGACTCGGCGCATCCACAA
>JPJU01000021.1:0-15657 GCA_000750735.1 Pseudogymnoascus sp. VKM F-4246
CTCGCCGACGTTGTGGCTGCCAGTGCGGCTGCTGCTGGCTTCTCCAGAATGGGGGGTGTTGCTTGACTCGCCGACGTTGTGGCTGCCAGTGCGGCTGCTGCTGGCTTCTCCAGAATGGGGGGTGTTGTTTGACTCGCCGACGTCGTGGCTGCCAGTGCGGATGCTGCTGGCTTCTCCAGGAGTGCGAGTGTTGTTTGACTCGCCGACGTTGTGGTTGCCAGTGCGGTTGCTGCTGGCTTCTCCAGAAGTGCGAGATCTGGTAGACTCATGGCCTTGGAGCGTTGTTTGACTCGCCGACGTCGTGGCTGCCAGTGCGGATGCTGCTGGCTTCTCCAGGAGTGCGAGTGTTGTTTGACTCGCCGACGTTGTGGTTGCCAGTGCGGTTGCTGCTGGCTTCTCCAGAAGTGCGAGATCTGGTAGACTCATGGCCTTTGCGGCTGCTGGTGGTCTCCTCAGTTGGAGGACTTGGGTCTGCGAACCTAACTCGTCTAACCTCTTCAGTGAGGCCATCCTCGTTGGTGGAATCCATCTTTGATCTGATCGATTCTTTATTACGCTTTGCAAGGCTGGAGGTCAATGGTTTTCCGGTCTCGTTGCGGGTCAGAGGTGGGTGGATTTTGATGCGGTTGTCAGAGTCAATCCTAATAGAGCCCTTTACTTGCGAAATAATGTGGCCGTTTAGCTTGGTAACACGGTCCTGGACTTCAGCGTGATTTGCGCCCTCTTTGTCAGAAACACTTTGTTGAGGGGTGGATTTGTCGTCCTTCTGGGTGCCCTCTGGAACCACAGCCTTGTCCTTTTTCAACTCCGAGCGACGCTTAACGCTCTTGCCCTTGTCCACCTTTTCACGACGCACCTTCTGACGGCGGACTGATCTCCTAGGCTCAAATTCAGTTCTCGCCCTACTATCCGTGAGATGAGCGGATGGAAAATCAGGGTAACTGAGAACGCTTTCAGTGTTGTCGACACCCTGGATTTGGGCCAGTCTAAGTGGATCCAACTCAATATCTTGATCGTTCATCTGAAGGCCATGGTGTGGCTGTCCATTTCTAGCCGCAGCACGGTAAGCTCTAGTGTGGTAAGTCGGCTGCTGCGTAATGGGAGGCTCTTCATCAGGAAGATTTTCAAGCATTGTCCGCTCGGCACAGCGCTCCGTGTACTCGCGTTCCTCGCGCTCTCTCATTGCTTTTGCTCTCGCTTCGATTCTCAGTTCGTACGGATCTGGTCTTGGCTGATAATCGAGGAGTAATACACTACGTCCTCTTGGGCGAGCCCCTTTTGGCGCTGGCTTCAAGACCGGAGGTTTATGAGTGGAGCTGCTGGCCTCGACGTTGGCCTTTTCCTGTACTGCAGGGCTGTCCTTTTTGGCTTTTGCTCCCGGGTTTCTTGCCTTTCGAGAATCCAGACTACCTTCTGGGGGTGGAGGAACTAATGGCTTTCCCAATAAATTGGTCCTATTGACGTTCACGTCATCATGCTCGGTGTCGGGGGCATTTGCATCATATACATCTTCCAATCCCCAACGCTTACTATGACAGGTGAGGTCAGCCAGCTGACGAGCTATCAAAATGAATTATATCACTCACATGGTAGTGTCACGCCACTGCCGCGCCGTCTCAAGCGCCATCACGATGGTTCTATGCGTCCATCTCGTTGCGACCATTCCTATCATACCGTCCAACATCGTTGACGTGAGCTTCATACATGTTAGTATGAACTTCCCTGGGAGAGGTGGTAAGATTCTTACTTCTACTTCCTCCCCAATAATGCGGATTGCGCGAGCCAACTTAAGACCATCTATCTTGTGAATCTCAAGATCGGTGTGGCCGCGGAACATCACCTCTGATATGATCTGCACCATTCCAGTGATAGGCTCGATAATCTGCGGCAACAGGTCAGTTCACGGAGCAAGAAGGTTCACCCCAAAAAGGGGCAACAGCACACTGTTGAAAAACTTACATTTTGCCACAGTAAATCACTCTCCTCGAGGCACTCAACAACCTGTGGGGCGTGTGCATCCATATAATGCTGTCGCGTTCGTTTAAAACAGTCAGCGAGGTTGCGAAGATTATACGTCAGGACATTATTCTTTTTATAATGCAGGCACAGCTGCACACGTCTCCAGACAGGTTGAGGGAAAACAACAGCTTTAGTAAGATCATAGGCCTCGGTGCTTTTGCATGCAATAGCCATAAGGGCCTCGCGGATCCACTGGTTCAGCTGAGGTACCGGCTCAGGGCGAGGAGGCAGTGTATTGGGATCGATGTTGAAGTACTTGTTGAGACGATTTTTAGGATAAGCTGTCCCGAGAACTGGCTCGAAAGGCTGCGAGATTGTCACACGCCCTGGAGCACCATCCTTTCTCTTCAAAACATCCTTGGGGAACTTTGTCTTCCTAGGCTTGCGCTTGTTTTGGTTCTTCTTCTTTTTCTTCTTCATGCGCTTGCTCATGCTGTTGGTTCTATATATGAGAGCCATGATGGGTTGTTATAAACACGTCTAGCGTCTGGTTGGTTCGGGTATCCCCTTGTGAAGGCCTTTGGACCTATGAGCTCAATGCCAGGGAGTAACACGAGGTGCCCGGAGTGTGAGTTTTTTTTTTTTCAAGACTCTTGACCTACATTGTGTCAGAAGGTGTTGCATGAAGGTTGAGGCTGTTGACGATGTCCAACAAGCAAGAAACAATGATAGGGGGGGTCTTACAGTTTGACTTGAACACGGATCAAGAATCGTGTGATGGGAACCTTGGATCTTGTGGTGAAGCATCCAAGTTGTATGATGGTTTTCTAATCTCCTCGCCTTTTGGTTATTAATATAAAACTCGATGGAAGCTCAGGAAGACGGATAGTATGTGATGAGATGGCATGGATAATTGTTTGCGGGATGGAACTTACAGATGAAATGGAACACTGATGGTGTCGAAGATATACACAGATCGTGAGTTCTTTTCTCAAGTCTTCTCCTGCTACGCCTTAAAGTTTGTCCAGTGAAGGTTTGAGACTGTTGATGATGTCTCATGAGATGGAACGAGGATTGTTAAGGGGTGGTTCTTACAAGTGAACTTGAACACGGATAGTTGTGGGGAAATACCCAGACGGTGAGTTTATTTCCTAGGCCTTCAACCTATACGTGTTGAAAGCTTGTTCGGTGAAGATTTGATATTGCTGATGGTGATCAGGGTGAAGAAACAAAGTTCGGTAAATGTGTGGACGAGGATGTCAGAAGTGTGGTGAATAGGAGGAAGGTGATGTTGAAAAAATGCCCAGATCGCTGGTTATTTCTCTCAACTATCACCCTCCTATCTATTGAAAGGTTGATTGGTGAAGGTATGAAACTCTAGATGATATCTAGAAGGTAAAAAGAAGTATTGTTGAAGGGGTGGTTGTCAGAAACGTAATTGAAGAGAGGTGGTGAAGGCGAAGACAAAACAAGCCGAGTGAAATTGACTTTAATAGTTGCTCGGGGTGGATAGCTCGAAAGGGGAGGGAGCGCGAACCTTTGTTGCCGAGGGGGATGTTCTCGCCAACTAGGCGGCAAAGGGGCAAACTTTGGGGCGGCAGTACGGCGGCAGCGTTGCTACGGCGGCGGCTCGGCGAGAGTCACCTCAGTGGAGAATCCCACAATACGGAAATACAGCTCGCGGTCACCGTTCCCATGAACAACAGATAATCTCCGGTAGGTTTGGGGAAACTATATGTCTACGGGGAGTTACTACTGGGTATTGTTTCGAGAATCGTTATGTACTGTTAGGAGTCGGATCTCACTTGTCGTGATTCGGGAGTCTCTGATGAGGTTTTATAGGGCCTGGTTATGAATGCTGTTTTGTTGACTTTTTGCCTTTTATGTTATCTATCTCCTTGGGGATGTTGCCAGTTATAGCCAGCTATTAAATACCGACGTTTGATTAATAGATCTGGCTTGCTTCCACAATTCGAAGTTCTGGATATTCTATTTCCAATGCTGTACATTTTGTAGATTATCTACAAATAGTTGACAGCTTAAGCTTATCAGCTTGTTGTGGGGTTTTATCTGTGATGTCTTTGTTGTCCGTCCATGACAGAAAAGGTTCCCCTATTGAGAATCTTCAACAAAATATATTTTGACCCAGATAGGAAATACACTATTAGAAAACAAACCAAAATAATGTTCCATGGATCATAAAAATATAAACCAGGGCCAACATATATCTTTATTTGGACACTCTAAATATTGAAGTATAAGTTAAAATAAATAATAAAGTTTCTTAAAAGTGGCCCAAGAAAACAAAGGATAACGAGCAACATGAATCCAGGTCCGGTTGCTGCCTATTGACGACTATTCACAGGGGGTAGGAAATACAAAGTAATTGAAGAATACACTCATACTCCAATAACGTCTGCGTTGATTCTACACTGCTGTCTATGCTATTTTTTCGGATCTACGTACTCAGGGTGCTTCTCCCTGTACTCCCAGTCCTTCTCCACCATCCACGCATGCTCTGGCCTCAATCCAACCTCCCGCAGGTTACAATCTCTGTGTCCCCATTTCTCAGCATATATCAGCCGGCCGTGATCGATCGTCATCCAAAGCGCCGTTTCAAATCCAATTGGGTCGCGATAATAAGGCTCTCCTTGCCCACCTGTCTGTCGATGCTGCCAATTATTTCTTCCTTTGGGCGAGCGATACTTCGAATGGTCGATCTCCTCAAAAGTACGCACAACAGTCTTGTATGATTCATCTCCTCGAGAATATTCAGGCCATAAGTCTGCCGGTTTGCCTCTCTTAGCCTTCGTCCCTTTTTTGTCTATATCGTAAGCTTCCGGAGGGTTTGGATCAACAAATGACGCCTTCGGGCCGACTTGTTTTCGATATAGGGACAAGAGATCGGAGACAGAGGTCCCAACGTCGTTGATTTGGCCTATTTTCTTCTCTTCGACCTTGAATCCAGCCATGGCGAGTCGCTCGTGCATATCGCAATCTGTCAGGTAGTATGGTATCTGTGTGTCCCATGCCCCCACCTCCGTATATGCAGCTGTGTTAACAAGGGCAAGGCGGTCGTACGAGAATAAGACTTGGGCCCAACGTCCATAGCCAGGTACTGTTGTATTTCGAAGAGCATAGACTGCCTTCATATACAGAGACGCAAACGGCTCTTCCTCCTCCAAAGAAGCCACCCCTACGTCCATATGTGACCAGAAGTATTGAGGCCAGTGCTCTTTGAGTGAGACATATATGAAGAAGTTCTGCAGCTGGGCGAAGGTGAGAAGAGTTGGAGTTGTGAGAATATTGACTCCGAGCATGTGCAATCGGGTATGGTTGAGGAAGAACGGATTCTGGAGGCTAAGTTTTGCATGTTCGTTGGCGTCCATTGTTCCGGTGTTCTCAATGACATATATATCCTCTGGTGGCCACCCCGCTGTTATATATGCCACCACTGCCTGCTGCAAGATTCGCCAGTTTCGAGTGAAGCCAATGAAAAGAGGGGTCTTCTCTGGAACATGAGGACGGGGAGGAGTATTCCATGAAGGGATAGGTGGCAATTCTCGGGTTGAGGCTGCAGATTGTGCGAGGGGGAAGTTGTCGACCACTGGCGGGTCGATCTCCGATAGGTTGGGCTTGAGAAGAGGATGTCTTGGGAGCTCGAGCGGCTCTACTAAATCATGGTCTTCTACCACCATGCGAATCCGGGCACCCAGTCCACGATTATTAATGTTCAAGTAACATGCGGTGAGATAGACGCAGAGAAATGGCACGCCGACCAAGATATATCGAAATGATACTCGGGTCATGGCAGCCCAGTTACCAGTCGACCAGAAGCAGCTGGCTCAACAATGTGTGATAGAGGCATCCAAAAAGGGTAACCCAAAAAGAAGAAAGATGTCTCTGTAATTTTGTATGGTATGATACGGTCTGTGGAGGTCATATCATACGATGAGGGTCGCACTACTTTGAGCTAACAGGGTCGTAGCTTCCCAAATAAAGGGTTCGTTTACCTGCACATTATGACGAAATAATGAGAATGGTTGATAATATGAGTACTGAATAACTTTCAAGGAGTACAAAAAAGCCTGGGTACCTTTGCAGCATTCTCATTTTGTTGAGCTTGAGACTGAGCGGTGAAACTCCCAGATTGTCCGATCAGTATACCACTGATAATAAACTATTATTGTCAAATAGATGTATATTATATTTCAGTTTATTGATCTGTGACTGGAGTTTGGACCATCAGAGTCAAGAGCGAGAAGGCAACCTCTGCGGCCGCCAGGACGGTTGTCTCCCCGGTATTGTCATAAGCTGGAGCCACCTCGACAACATCAGCACCAATGACCTTCAGTCCTGTAAGGCCGTCCAGAATCGTGAGAAGCTCACGTGTGCTCCATCCGCCAGGCTCAGAAGTCCCGGTTGCTATGGTTCACCTGTTAGCCCTCTGCGCAGAAAGTAAGATATGCTGGGCCTTACCAGGAGCAAATGCCGGGTCGAGCACATCAATATCAACGCTAATATATACTCGGTTTTCTCCAACACGCTCTTTGATAGAATCGATGATGCCTTGAGCCCCGGTTTTATCAATATCCCTTGCCGTGATCACGGCGAAGCCGCATCGTCGGTCATTCCGCATGTCTTTCTTTGCGGAGATCACGGGAGCCCGGATGCCCGCATGAACAGATGAGTTAGAAATGAGGCCCTAATATTAGGTCAGTGGCCAGTACACGGATGTCAGTTGCAAAATGCGTACCTCCTCGTGGGCAATGTGAAGAAAGGTTCCATGATTTACACCAGCATAGTGTGAGAAGCCTCCACCAAGCACTTCTGGATCCCACGTGTCTTCCCTTTCATATTAGCAATGAATGGACATGGCAGGGAAACACAAGGAGAAAGCCTCACCTATGTGACTATCAAAATGAATCACCGATACCGCTCCCCAATGCTCATATGTGGATCTTAAAGCTGACAGGGTGGTAGTATGGTCCCCACCGAGTGCAATGATTCTCGGCACATGTCCTTGTGATGGGTTGGCTGGGGCTCGGTTTGAGACAATCTTGCAGTGTTAGTAAAATTTAAATATATTGGTAGTAGCGGAGTTACTAACTCTGTGGCCTTCGCCCAGCTGCTTCAGTGCAACAGTGTTATCCAGAAAAATCATGGGTACGTCACCACAATCAACAATCTTTGCCCATGAGTCCAAAGTGTTTTCCCCTACAAAAAAAGTTACTTATGCCTGTATTTTAAAGGGCCCAAATGATCTAACATACCTGTATAAACACTATATCCATTCTGAATCCGCTGCGATCCCCGCCGGATGCCTGCCGGTCCGAACCTTGCACCAGGCCTGCCCGTAGTAGACTATGGCTCCACTTGTCAGAACGTACCTTCCTCCTGACTACGCTTGTGAGCTGGTACTGACCGTATCAAATGGTGCTCCCAGGATAGCAATATCGTAGTCTTCCACTTCACCATCCTTTTCTGCAGCAAGGCAGTGCACGTATGGGAGGTTAGCATATGTGGTCAGACCGCGGAATTTGCTTCCGCTGACATCAATTGCACTATCATATAGAGGTATTTGTCCATGGCTGGATGAATATGCAAAAACGCGTAGGGGCGATAATAGCAGAAGAAGGCTCGAGGCACTCCAGACTGCGGTTCTCGCCATTGGAGATTGGAAAAGGATTCGACGATTAAATTAAGACAGACAGGGACAGGGTGAATGGCAGTAGAAGGTAGCCTGTCGACGTTGATTGACGGAGATAAACGGATAGTCCTGCCTCGTCATTCATCCAATGTTGCTCTAGTAAGCAGTCGTGGTCAACACAAATATGCGTAATGCGGTCAGGGTTATTTCATTACCCCTCTTGGCGCTCCATCCTGCCGATCTGCCGCGCCCCAAACACAACTTATCAAAATAGCGATTCTGACGCGTCGTTCCTGGGATGTACCCCGCAAAGTCAATCATTTAATATCTTCACTACCTTAAGGCTTATTGCACAGCCTCACTGTATAACGACGGGATCGACGTAAGCAGTAACCACACCCTTCTGTGGCTACCTTCATACAGTACGGCGCCATAAGTCTTCCGTACGATCTGTACTGGCATGGAAGTCCAACTTCCGCCACATCTAGGTTGGGTTGACCTATCGGATTCATTACATTTATTATGTTACCCAGGAACCATTGAGTGTCAGCCCTGCGGCTAAAACCACGAATTCAATTACGTGGTGAAGGATCGTGAACGGCCTGTGCGGTCCAAAAACATGCATCTCTAATGGCTCCTGGCGAGGGTACAGTTACGAATCACAATGCGTCTCTTCGGCGGCTATTTAGAGTCTGGGATCTCACGGCGATCCCAAAGGTTATAAGTACGAGAAAAGCCTCGATTAAATTTTAAAAAAGGGCATCCCTTTCAACACCCTCAAACCTCGAATCGTAATATGCGTTTTCCAAACGCTGTCTCTGTGGCCTTGGGCTTATTGCTCGCCCAATCGGTTCTCGCCGACTACCACCCTTGTGTGTTGATTGGACCAGATCTCCCCATCCCAAGAGCTGTGTCAAGCACTTCCGCCTTCCAAGATGGCATTGTTTCCATAAAGAAGGCTATTGCTGATGCTATAGACTCTGGGGTAACATCATATGGTGACATGGATGCAAGTTCGACTTCTTTTTCCTTAGAGATATACTCTCTTCACGAGGAGAAACCTTTGTTCACTTATTACCACGACGCACCAGGGCTCGCAGATTCTACAGACGGCGTGAAGAAGATAGATTCAGACAGCGTCTTTCGGCTGGCCAGCGCTTCCAAGGTTCTAACCGTCTATACCTTCCTCGCATCCGTTGGAGATGTCTCGTTTAACGAGCCCATCACCAAATACATCCCGGAGCTTGCTAGGTATGCAGCATTAAACGCGGATAAAGACGAGATCGATTTCATGGATTGGGACTCTGTGACAATAGGTTCTCTCGCCTCCCAGCTCAGCGGGATTCCAAATGAACTTGCTGGCTCTCCCGACACTGACGAGGCGGCCAAAGCTGGTCTCCCTCCTGGCGTGCCACTCCCAGTATACGACCCCGTCCCAGTAAACATCACTGATTCCGAGTGTCTAAATCCCCTTGGTGTGCCTTGCGACCGAGCGGGTTTATTGGGGAGCATCAATTTCCAGCATCCGACATTGGCCCCTTCCTGGGGGCCATCCTACTCAAACACGGCTTTTATCTTGTTACAATACGCGTTGGAATCGATGACCAACAGCTCCCTCTCCGATCTTCTTACCTCTAAAGTTATCGACCCGCTAGGCCTCAAAAACACATACTACTCTAATGCCCCACTAGACCAAGGCTTGATCCCGCACAATGCCAGCGTCTCATTATACAACGTCAATATTCTCAGCGGCGCCCCCACTGGCGGTTTCTACAGCTCCACCAACGACATGCGCAAGATCGGCAAAGCGATGCTGAATTCCACCCTCATATCCTCCGCCCAGACCCGTCGCTGGCTCAAACCGTTATCCTTTACCGCCAACGACGGCGCCCTTGTCGGTGCCCCTTGGGAAATCTACAAAGCGCCTCTCCCCGAACGCTCTGTCTGGATGTACACCAAGGACGGCGACCTGGGAGCCTACTCTACCAAGCTCGCCCTTATACCCGACTTTGGCATTGGTATCACGTACCTGGGCGGCGGTGATGACCCGGGAAACGTCAAGGACGTCATCACTGATATCGTGGCTGCCATAGGCGTGCCCGCCATTGAAAAGGCTGCCAAGGAGGAGGCTACCAATGTGTTCGCTGGTACATATCATCACGAAGGGAGCAACGACACGTTTGTCATCGCCGTTGACGCGAATCCGGGACTGCTGGTGAGAAAGTTTGTCATCAATGGGACCGATGCCGTCCTAGGATTCGGCGCCACGGGCGACCAGATCAGATTAACTCCCAGTGGGTTGGTGAGCAAGGGCGGTGCGCGGATTGGGCTTAAGAGCGTGCTGACGAGGAAGCCAAAACCGGATGGGGCGTTCGTAAGGAACTGTGTAGATTGGTTCAATGTTGGGAGAACCCAGATTGGTGGGGTGTCGATGGACGAGTTTGTGGTTAGTGTTGACGAGGATGGGACGAAGGCACTGGAGATCGAGGCGAGGGGTTGGAGAGTGAAGTATTCCAAGGTGTAGTGAGGCTGAGGTGAGTAGGGAAGGGCTCTAATATTCAAGATATTTTATTTGAGTCCTTGTTATGTGTTTGGATTTACATGGAAGAGATCACTGATGGATACATCTACATAATTTATAGCCAGTTTATATAGAAGGCTCAATCAACCGAATAGACCAGATCAGTTTAATAACAAATGCTCTTTAAATCTATATTTATGATATCCTCACTGGCTAGTCCAAACCCACCGGATTGCTTAATATAAAGTATCAGAGAGGTCCGGTGGGGGTCTCTGATGCGGGGTAGGTGACGCGGGGTAAGTGGAATATCATTTACTGCGAGCTCCGAGAAGGTTAGTCTTGGTGTTGGATTTTAACTTGCAGCTAAGTTAAGATTATATTTCAATATTATTACTGCCTTGGTATGGAGACCATTAGTGGGAATTAATTTTCCCTCGCGGAAACAGAATTATCATACTAGTAAAACTGCACAGTACAAGGTGAGATTGTTCATATACTGCGAGTTGTACCGCGCGATGAACCACAATTCCGCGTTTTTGCTCTACGACAGCTTCAATAAGCGGTGTCATATTAATTTCCTCTATCTCTGTGGTAGTCTTTAATTATGTTGCTTTTTAAGCCAATCTTAACGTCGCTCTTCATTCTTCCAAGTCTTGCCTCAATAATGGCCAAAAACTCCTCATACACGAACCCCATACTTCCTGGGTGGCACTCCGATCCAAGTTGCGTCTTCGTGGGCGAGGAACACAATGCCTTCTTCTGTGCGACCTCCTCATTCCTCACGTTCCCAGGCATGCCAATCTACGCAAGCAAAGACTTGGTAAATTGGAGACTCGCAAGCCATGTATTTTCTAAGCCGTCTCAGGTGCCGCAGATTGGAGAAACCGTCTCCCAGAATGGAGGTCTCTGGGCAGTAACGCTTCGTTACCACGACGGCAAATTTTATGCAATAGTATCATACACACCTCTATCTCCCTGGTCCGTCACCGGCTTCCTCTTTACAACCACCAATCCCTACGACAGCAGCGCCTGGAGCGATCCCCTCGTCTTCCCTCTCCTCGACATCGACCCCAGCATCTTCTGGGACGACGACGGAACGACTTATCTCCACTTCTCTGGCATCCACCAACAGACCATCGACCTCTCCACCGGTGCTCTGGGCCCCGCCTCCATCATCTGGACCGGCTTCACAACCTACATCCCCGAGGGCCCGCACATCTACAAGAAAGACGGGTACTACTACCTCATGATTGGCGAAGGCGGCACCGAGCTCGGCCACCACGAAGTCATCGCCCGCTCCACGAACATCTCAGGCCCCTACACCAGTAACCCCGCTAACCCCATCCTCTCCAACGAAAACACAACGTCCTACTTCCAAACCGTCGGTCATGCGGACCTCTTCCAGGACGCAGACGACAACTGGTGGGGTGCGGCTCTGGCAACCCGATCAGGGCCAGAATGGACCAACTACCCCATGGGCCGCGAGACGGTCCTCCTCCCCGTAACCTGGGAGGCTGGCGAATGGCCCGTCCTTGCGCCAGTCACTGGTCGTATGGAAGGCTGGCCGCTTCCCAAGCGCACACGCCATATTCGCGGCAGTGGCCCTTTTCTGGGGGATCCGGATGTCGTCGATTTTCACCCTGGTGAGGATATCCCAGCGCACTTTGTGCACTGGAGATTCCCGCCGAAAGATGCCTTTGCAGTATCACCCAAGGGACACCCAAATACCCTGCGTATCCGCCCGTCGACGGCGAATCTTACGTCCAGCGCGCCGCTGACTGGAACGGAGGAAATGAGTTTGATTATGCGTGTACAGACCGATACGCGGTTTGTGTTTAGTATTGACGTTGTGGATTTCTCGCCAAAGACCGAGGAGGAGGAGACGGGCGTGACGGCGTTCTTGACGCAGACGCAGCATCTGGATTTGGGGCTTGTAATGTTACCCACCGGAGGGCGTGACAAAAAGGGGAAGGAGGAGTTGGGGTTGCATCTAAGATTCAGGGTTACGAATGTGCCGAGTACGGCGGGGAAATTTAATGGGCGTATACCTACTGCTGTCAGGGCGTTGCCGAAGGGGTGGGAGGGGGCGCCGATCAGGTTGTTTGTTGAGGCTGTTAATGAGACGCATTATGAGTTTTCGGTGGCGTCGGTTAGGCGGCCGAAGGAGGTAGAGGTTATGGGAGTTGCGCCGGGGACGATTTTGAGTGGTGGGGATGGCCCCTTTACAGGTATGAGCGTGCTTTACCCCTTTTTATAGCGAGCCGTCTTGAATTCTCCACTGACAAACTTATAGGCACGCTCGTTGGGGCGTATGCTACGAGTAACGGCGGCTCAGGAACGACAGAATCATATATCAGTAGATGGAGGTACCAAGGAAAGGGCCAGGACATTGGCAACGGCGAAACTGTGCCATACACTCCATTTGTCGTCGGTTAATACGGGAGAGCCTGGCATCCGATCTGATCTTTTAGATATACAAACCAAATATATATGCCATCTAGACCCTACATAACCTCCCATTCTGTGTCGGCAACCACTCAATCTGATCCGTAACATACCAATCCTCACTCCCCACCGCCGTAGGCGCATAGAAAAGTCCATACGGATCAATCTTCTTCTTCAGCGCGTAGAGACGCGGGTACTTCTCCTCTCCATAGAACGCTAGGTCACATATTAGTTCATTATTCATCCCATTCCCGAAAAAAAAAAGGGATGAACTTGGAAGGGAGGAAAATAACATACACTGCTGCACATCCGGCTCCGTAACATCAGCCTCACTCATATACGCTCCCGCCCCGGGACTCACATCCCTCCACCTCCCCAACCAATCCATCGTCAATTTCTCACTTAGTACCGCAACCGCCTTGGGGTCTGGATCCGGCAAGGCAATAACAGCAATCGCATGCAACACCGTCTCTCGCCAGGCTGGGTTAACCGCATTATCCACACCACCGCGTGCTGGCGCCGCGATATTGAAGCCAAGGAACATACCCCCTTCCTCGATGGGATAGCGGATCGCGTCAAAGGTAGCATTTAGCAGTGCCTCGTCCTCCCAGTTCTTGCGCGGAAACAACCGTCCCCCCGTCTTAGCTGAAGAACCTCCCACCACTTCAAGGGGGAACCCAGCGTCCCAGGCGTCGTGGAAGTTGTCAGCGGGGAAGTAGACGGGGGAGATATCGATCCCGAGGGCGGAGAGGTCGGACAGCCAGGGCGCGAGGAGCGCAGCGGTCTGGGATTCAGACATGTTGGGTGCGAAGAAGGGGAGCATGTTGAAGATGTACTCTCCAGGCGCTACTCCGGCGATGCTGAAGTAGGAGTACGTCCCTGCTTCGGTGTTGGGGATGAAATAATCAAAGTACGCCCTTACCCCGGCCCAAAACGCTGCCGTCGACACACCTCCCGTCGCGGTGTTGTTGGTAGCAAAAGAGAATTGCACGGCTGTTGCGGGCATGACGGGGTAGGCCTTGAATGTCACCGATGTGACGATCCCATAGGTCGCTCCGCCGCCGCCGCGGAGAGCCCAGAATAACTCTTCGTTCTGGCCCTCGCGCGCTGTCACAAAGCGGCCGTCTGCGAGGACGACTTCGAATGCAAGAACTTGGTCCGCAGCAAGTCCGTAGATGCTGGAGAGCGGGGAGTGGCCGCCGCCTGCCACATATCCTCCTGCGATCCCGACTGTCTTGCCTTCGCCTCCGACGGCTGTGAAGCCGTACTTCTTCCCCGCTTCATACAGTTCAAACGCCTGCACACCCGCTCCAATCTTGACCGCTCTCCCATTGTATCCCTTACTCTTGTACTCCTCAATTACGCGGATATCCTTAAGATGATGAGTCCAAACAGCCAACGCCCCAGCCCCAGCCGAACGACCGTTAAAATCGTGCCCCGTATTCTTGATAACGAGCCGGATGTTTGCGTTCCGTGCAAAGTTAACAGCGAGCTGAATCTGTGAGACGCTGCTGATGTTGAGTGCGTAGTTGGGGTAACCGCCTAGGGTGCAAGGGGTGTTGGGGAAGAGGAAGGGAGGGGGGAGACAGGTGCGGCCTTGCCAGAGGGGCCACATTACTGAGGTTGGATCTTCCATGCTATTTCGCCCGTCAGTATCATTTTTCACGATTCTCATTCTCATTGCCATTGTCATTATCATAAAGGGAACGGGGGTGCAAGGAAACTTGGGTACTCACTGAAAAAACGAATTCGTCCAATTCTCACTCACGTACTCGCACTCCGTCGCATCCTCATCCCCCCACCCCTCATAACAAGACGACGCACTCGGTACAGTAGCTATCAACTTCCCCCCCGAGAGAATATCAAGAAGTTTCCAGACAGGTGCGGAAGGCCACGCCTTGTCACCGGGGAAAATTTTACATTTCCCTGTTCCCGACCGTTTATCGAGCGCCGCGGCATCAGCAGCAGTCCCAAAGCCGAATAGCGACACGTCGACTCCAGAGTCAGTCAACCCAGCCAGAACGGCATCGGTGAGCTGTGTTCTCTCATTGGGAAACAGCTGTTCGTCAGTGACGGTAGCGAAGGCGGGCGCTATCGCTGACAAGTCCACGGCTAGTGGCGGGTATCAGTTTGAGCGTGAAATCTGGGTCGGAAGGGCTGGGAGGAAGTGTTATCACTTACGCGCTGCATTCCGCGCAACATTATCCGCCTCAGCAGCCGCGACAGCGAACAACGTCTGTGCGAGCAGCGCCCCAAGGACCGCCTTTGAGGACGGGGGGAGGGAAATCATATTGCGACCTCTACGTTTGTAAACGGGTGGGAAATATACTTGTCAATCAATGGCTTCTTACACACATCGCACAATCTTTTCAATCCGGGGAATCAGCGGGTATTTAAATACCACCCGCCCACTATTTTTAATATACCACCACCCCCGCGCGCCGCGTGGTTGTTGTGCTTACACCGCTGCGGCTGGGCTGGCCCCCAAGACTATATAAATTGATACCGGGATGCTGGTGGATGGATATGCATAGAGACTGGGATGTCCATTGGCGTGGAGGTATGGATTAGCTGTGCCTGAGTCGATAGTTGCGAGCTGCGAGTTATATCTGACTGCTACTATCATAGCGGGGTTATAATACCCATTTTGCAGGTCGTACGAGGATAGTGATTTTTTTATATATCCGTCAAGGTGTCTGTCAGTGCCTGGATTCGGGGGAGGGGGAGTTGGGGGCGCTAATATTGGAGATGGAGGGGTATTAAGGCTAATCATATACTAGCATTAATGGCACCCATGTCGTAGCTGTTCTAAGAAAAAACAGTCGAGGCTTATTCCCATTATCCTTCCCTATCCATCTCAGAGTATGGAGTCTAGAACAGACAGGAAATTATTTGGTAGCCGACAATTATAAGCATCAGCAAAAGCTATTCCTTGTTAGCGGCTATGATTCACTACAGCATCAAGAGTCATTCCTTCCTTATTAGAGCAATGACTCTTAACCGTACTCGTACGACACCACACCCACGATATCTACAAAAAATGCTTCAGTAACCAACCCCTCTCCCAAGCACCAGCACCCCC
>JPJU01000024.1:0-18428 GCA_000750735.1 Pseudogymnoascus sp. VKM F-4246
TAACGCTAGGTCTTAAACTATAAGACTTATAGAGGTTTTGTTACGTTAGTTTACTTATTAGAGGAGGTAGGGGATTAGACACAAAGGCTTTTGTAAAACATGTTATAGTATATAACAAAATACTATATTAAGTTAAGCACAAAGCTCCTATCTAAGAACTAACTATCTACTTATATAGTAGTGTTATACTAAGGGATAGTTAGGATAGTTAGATATATAAGAATATCCTAACTATCTAACTATCTATTATATAGGGTGTGGGCTGTAATTAGGCCTGCTAACTAGAGATCTGCAGAGTCTAGCTAATCCTATAATGTCCTCTGCTCTCCTAACCCTAGGGTATAGGAGCCACTTAGCTCTTATACTCCTAGGTTGTGTACTAGGCTTAGTTGTTTAACCTAAAGGGGTTGTACACTGTTAGGGTTCTAACTCTAATCTTCCTATAATACTACTAGAACATAGTTCCTCTAAGAGCTGTAACACTAGGTCCCTCCTATAAGGCCTAGTCCTAAGGCCTATTACTAACTAAGAAAAACGCTAACTACTTAAGTAGGGTACTGCCTACTTATTGTACTAGGTAGGTTGCGCTACTATTATGCCTTCTAATAAACATACTAAACTTAAAGAACATCAACTCCTTGCTAATTATATTAAAAGAAACAGAATCCTAATGCTACTATGCTCCAACTGTATTTATAGCAAACGCTCCTATGTTGTTGCTCCTAGGTATTGTTAGTGTAGTGAATATACTTGTTGTAACTCAAAATGTAACACCTATAGTCTGTCTGCTACTAAATGGGAAAAACTTTATAAGGAAGAAGAGTGCTTTAAGGTAGAGGAGGAGGCTGCTGCTACTTAAGAGCAGGAGGCCTACACTTGCTACATATGCCTTTAAAAACAACAAAAGGCTCTTAAACTTTGTAGCGCTAAGATGCTTTGCTATGGCCTTAAATCCTTAGATAAACTAGAGGAGGTTAAGGAGTACAAACAGCAGGAAGCTAAGACTTGTTCCTTACTGCCTACACTATCTAATACTAATTCTAGAGGTGCTGCCTCTAAACACAACCTCTTCTCTACTTTGTCCCTAGGGTTCTTTAACTACTAGGGTATTGACAGTAGAACTCTACTAGCAACTCTAGGCAACTAAGGTTACTTCTTATTTCCTATAATAGAGATCGTGGTGTTCGAGCTTCGGGTTTAGCGCCCGCCCTAATCGGGCAACGCGCGTGCACGTGCCTGCCGCCGCTTTCAACTTCTATAAAACGGCTGCTCCCTCCCTCCTCCAACTCAGTCCTCTCCACTGCCACTCCTTCCCTCCCAACATTCTCGCACCTGCTGCGCTCATTCGTGCGACGCTTGGCCCCCTCCGTCCCCTTCCACACCACACCGCACCGCACCGCATGGCCCCGCCCAACGGGTCCCCCTGCTCGGCCTCGCCGCAGCTGAAAAGCCGCAGTGGCACATGAACGCTTCCGCAGAGCCACAACCTCGATTTACGGCCTTTCCACCGAGCTCTCGGCGATGGCAGCAAGCCCTTTGAGTATCGACATCTGGTCGTCAGATCGGTCCAGATGCGAGAACGAGCTGAGCTGCGTTCCGCTCGACCTGCCTCTCTTGCGCCCTTCCTCGTCGCCCCGCACATCTAATTCTCTTGCGACTGTGGCATGCGCAATCAGCCTCGAGAGTGCCTGCGCGACGACCTGGCCAATCGCAAAAATGCCTCTCAGTGACGTTGCCGGCCCTTGCGTAATCCGACGCGCGGAACCTTTTGCGACATTGCGAGTTACAGGCACCGAGCAGCGACGTCTGCCTCAGTCTAGGCTGATTTCGGAGAAAGGGCCGATTTCTGTTTTGCGAGCCAGCTTCTTAGGGTTTGTACTCACATCCTGGAGATTGAAGGTGGAGATCCCTCTCGAAGGCCATCGCGGCCGCGACCATCCATGCATTGAAGGCTGCGGTTTCACGTTCAATTCGAGGTCTTGGTACGGGAATGCTCCCGGGATTGCGGACAAATCGATGTGGGGGGGATTGACAACTATTGCAGTCTGGTAGAGTCGTCTGACCTAAGTTTTCAAAGCGATCGCCTCCACTGCACGCATAGTCCGGACATTATTACTCCTTTTGGCAGCAGAGTGGCCAACCGCAGCGCTACAATTTTAGCTGGAACTGAGACCCCGCTCTTGAGACGGCTCAAATTGCAACAATCCAATCATCAGAATGCCTCGGAATACGATGTGTCTTGCCGCTCTTTGACGCATATGCCTGGTTGGTGTAATCGGGTTCAAGCATGTTGCGGATAGTTCACTCCGTGGCTGCGGAGCACGGGAAAAGGATGAGGGGACACACGGAGCGTGAAGACAAGCTTGGCAGTGAATGCTGCATCTTTAGCAGGGAAGCAAGGTGGGGCTCGCGACCGTCCGAATCTATATAACTCCTTCATTCCGCTTGAGATTCTCGTCTAAAAACCATTCTCCCACTCATGTCATACTCTGTGTCAGCATGGCAACTGTGAACATGAACTGCGTCGAATTTTATAACCCCAACCCCGAACCCGCCTTCAAGGCCTCACACACTCAGCGGACGAGGTCGGTGTTAAACAAGCACCGACTGCCTCTACAACCCAGCAGTTCGCCATCTGCAATGTTAGCGGGGGATGTTGAAGATAACGAGTCGTTAGACGATTCTCTTCCTTCACTTAATGAGCTGCTCCGCCCTCCTCAAAACAGAGACATCTCTCAGGTGCCACATCAAAACCACAAGCCCCTCTATATCTCGAAGCGCCAACTGATCGACGAGGGCCGTCTGCTCACTGATGCCACAACCCCGAACTCGGCCTATGTACCAGGCAATACTCAAAGTAGGTTTCTTACCTCGCTTTTGTATGTGCATACACCTTACTGATTCCACGCAGGAGAGCCCCTAATCATCGAAGATGACAGCGACGCTGAAAGCGACGACGAAGCTGAGGCTGGAGCTGCCTCGGGCGATCTCCTTGCCAGCACCGGGGACCAAGACGCGAGCGAGAATGGTCTGGCCAGTCAAGATACCGACTCGACCCCGAGCAGCCTATTTGGCCTGTCAACTCCTCCAGAATCGGAATATCTCAAAGCCGATTGTTTCTCTAAGGATGGACAACAACGACTGTCTTTCGCAGAGCTGGACTCAACATTCCCTGTTCACGTTCGACGACCTTCTCCAAGTTGCCCTGAGCTAACAGAGGCAACGGGTCATGATCAGCTTCACCAGGGTGTCGAGAAGGCCATAGTCAACGAAATGAGGCCTTATCCACTACGCGAGAGGGCTGGTGGATCGTGCGACCGTGGCAGCGTCTGCGATATCGAGGATGAACTACGTGAAACTTTAGCAGAAGCGGGGGGATCGCCGTCTTCAAGAGCAGCCCACTCCCAATACAATCAGATGGACCAGGAAAGTCAAAATAGTACAGACGTTCGAGGTAGTTCGGGCAAAGAACGGTTGTGGGAAAAGACGATTGAACAGCAGCATTGCCAACAAAAAGCGCAAGAAGACGAAGACAAGGACGACATAGGGGCGACTAGCATCGATAATAAGGGCCCAGTTGGCTACTGCCAGCAGATAACGACCGTTCAGCACCAACGAATGGAAGACGAGACCGTAGTTGTGGCCCCTCTCTCACAAGACCGCCAACATAGTGCCAAATCATATGAAAAGGATAATGAGGATAACGACAATGAGGATAGTGAAGATGACGAGGACGAGGATGTGCGATCTCCAATACGACGAAGGCGGCGCCGCAGAGAGTCTGACGCGACTGAAATTGCCACCCGCAAGAAGGTCCACACGCGCTCATCCGCTATAGCCCAAGCCCAGACCTGCACTGCTCGAGGTTCTACAGTTTCTCGAAGTTTACCAGACGAGACAGAGTCAATAGGTGCTGACTACCAAGAATACCCTTTACAGGGCTTCCTCAAGTGCGTGAGGATCGGACGAGAGACGACTTACAACCTAGACTTCAGGCTGTTAGACCTTCCAGGTTCGTTCAGACCATCGATCGATCTCCACATATCAAATTCAACGTCTAGCGGGGAATCAGTTGGAGGGTCAGCTCGTCCACAGGTTTGCGCATCTCATGCAAAAAGGTCACCGTTAGCTCCGCGGAAACAGGGAAAGCGACCGCCTTTGCAAGAACAAATTGCGAGCAGACCTGGTAGGCAATCGACATATTCAGCAGCTGATGACAAACTGTTGATACAGCTGAAAGAGGATGAGAAATTGCCTTGGGACGAAATAGCAGAGTACTTCCCGGGAAGGACCAAAGGGACATTGCAAGTGCACTACTGCACAAAGCTGAAGAACCGCTCGCAGACGTCTAAGTGCAAGAAACGCAAGATAACGATCTTAGCTAAAGAAAGCGGGAAAAGATGTCCATCCAGGTTTTCGATGGTTGATCCACAGTTTCAAGATGCTCTTCCTTCTTCCACATCAATTCTACCAGCGACTGCCGACTCGATCGAGGATGCTCACGGAAGCATAGTGTCAACTACACCAGGAAACATAGAACGCACGGAGGTTCAACTGCTTTGTAGCAGCCAAGGAGTAGAAAGCAATCTAGTTGCCATCGACGCCACAGAAGGGAGGTGGGAGGTTGAAGCGCTTCTTGCCAAGTCAAAAGTAGGCAACGTGATTTGGTACCTCGTGAAGTGGGCAGGCTTCCAGGATGAGGATAATACATGGCAGAAACGGGACGACATCAGTTCGGATCTCATCAAGGACTTTGAGGCGAGCTATCGGGGGAACTATTTGGGCGTGCAGTTACTCAAAAAACGAGAACGGAGAGGAAAGATCGAATATTTTGTTCAGTGGAAGGGTCGTCCAACAGGTGAGAATTCCTGGGAGAAGGAAAATACAGTACAATCTGAACGAATTAAAGAGTTTGAGGCAAGCTGATGGAAGAAATCATTGCATTGTATGTTAAGGCTAGCAAGCATTTGCATAAGAGATGAGTTCCCTTTGGCGTCTTGACATCTTTGCCACTCTCCCGAGAGGACTAAAGGGCCAATCCAGGTGCACTATTTGACAAAACTCACAGATGTGCTGCTAGGAACAATTGGTATTATGAATCAAATTGCATAACCTGGTGCCGCATACTTTCGCCCATGACCTATCCCCACCCCGGGCGTAAGCAAAGTTCGCTATTGAACGCCCTGGCAACATTGAATAAAGATATCGCTTAGGAAATAAACCGAAAATGCACCTTCATGCCCTCAACAGTGATGTAATTCCACTGCCCTACGGAAGATTTTTGGGCCGCGCGAGTACCGGGGAGATAACGGATTGGCGGCGGATTGGAGGCGGACTGGGATTGGCGGCAGGTTTTAGCCCTCGGTTGCTACCGCTTGCCGTTGGAAATCGCGTTATGGCGCAAGATAGATTCAAGTATAGGTGTGAACTAACGCTAAGGGGGTTACCGCGTGCGGCCCGCCAGGCACCTTCCTTAACTAACCGGCTAACGCAAACCCCCAGAGCATATAAGCGAGTAGCGTCGCAGTGCCCTCGAGGCGGACCCTGTGTGGGCGACTACAGGGCTATTTGTCCATCCTACATCTACCCAAGTCCAAAATATATATATATCACGTCGAAGACCTTATTTCCAAGACCTGCATGCAGTATGCACTGGTTGAGAACATGGATGTCTGCGAAGCGTCTCTGCAGCTATCCCATCGCTGATGAGGCTTTCGGTTCAAAGAAGTGAGATGTGTGCATTAGTGGAACCCAAAACCCCCCCAATTTACTGTTACACGTGTGTCTTGCCAATTGGCCAAGAGCTCTGTACCAATAGCAGCCCAAGTCGAAGTCGAACATCCCAACATTGCAACCTTCCATGATATCTATGCAGCAACTCAACAAGGGCTTGGCGCTAAAACATGTCATCCCCCACGCTCACATTATCATCATGGTTCTCTTCATCAAATCTGCGACCGTTCGATTCAACGGACAGCAGCTCCCCTTGAATAACTAGACTTGTCATGGACTCCCCCGACTTGTACGTCCATATATCTTCATTTGTGTACCCTGTAATTTTGACGAGGCATTCGCTAACAGGGCATATTCACCAGGGAGGACTTCTTCACCCAGCAATGGACGTCGGCGACTAAGTCCTGCTCAGAACGTATGGAGCCTCAGGATCGCAGAACAATCAGAAGTTTCCGCACGTATGAGGATGTACAAGAGCATGTTTTCGCCGAACAAGATGAGCTGGCGTCCGAGGCTGCCCTGCATGAGCTGGCAATGCTGCAACCGCGACTTGTCGACTTGAAAAAGCTCAGCGACTTCTTCACACAGCTTCGTCCGACTCTTGACACGGGTATGTTCTGGGGATTGCTTGGCCTATTACTTACAGTAAGAGATCAACAATGCTATGGACGCTTTTATATCTGACAGATCAAACATTAGTTGGCCTTACAACACGATGAGACAATGCGAAGAGTTGTCCAGATGCTTCAGAAGATAAGCAGGAATTGCCATGATTTCATACTTCACTGCCGACAAAGTCCTGTCGTCACTAAGGAAGACAAAGAATCTTGCTTTGATATATTTTTAAGAATCACCACGTTCCTCGCGGATGTTGTGCAATTCCTGCGCCAAGCAGACGACGATGTCTCAGAATTGACATATGCTAGCGGTGAGAATTCCACCTCAAGAGATCGTTTATCTTGCGAATATTTGTGAGCTAATGCATGTAGGCAGGCCGGAACCATCCCGCATGGACTGAACTGACCGAGAAGTTTACAACTGCCGTAGATGATATCAAGGACACGCTCGATCGCATCGACAGGGTCGCCGCCATGTATCAAAGACAGTACCAGGGTGACATGGCTTCTTGGTTTTCCTATCTCTCACTCTCACCTCGCGCGTTCCGAGATACGGCTCAGCTACCTTGCTTCGTCCTTCCACCCATACGGACTGCCCGTTTCTTCGATCGAGATGATGTGATTGAGAAGGTTGAAAAACATTTCCAAGACGGAGAGTCAACTTCGTCACTACGCTCGCTGGCACTATATGGCATGGGAGGTGTCGGTAAGAGCCATGTTGCCATGAAATATCTGGATAAGAAGCTGGCGATCAAAAACTTTGAAGCTATCTTTTGGATCAATGCTGAAAATCCGGTTTCTATCCAACAGAGCTTTACAGATATTGCCCTTAAGTTAAAACTACCTGATACTGGGCCAGCCTCTCATGACGAAAATCGAATGATTCTCAAAGGCTGGCTGCAGCAGACTGGTACGTTGAAGAGGATTCTCAACCTGACTAAATGCTAAGAATGTCGATTAGAATGTAAGTGGATGATCATCTACGATAATGCAGAGACTATCGAACTTCTTCGAGACTACTGGCCTTTATCCGGCAGTAATGGTCGAGTCCTGATTACAACGAGAAATCATATGCTCGGTTTCGATCCAGCGGACGCTGGCCTTGAAATACTCCCTTGGGATACAGATACAGGCTCCAAGTTCCTGCTACATCTTCTCACAGGACACATCAGTGCCGAACTCTTGGCAAACGAAACACAGTCGGCGTACAGTCTCTCCGAGAGGTTAAGTGGCCATGCACTAGCGCTGTCCAACATGTGTGGTTTGATCCACCGTCGTTCATGGTCTATCTCAGAGCTCGTTGAGGTTTATGATAGATCCAAGGACTTCAAAGACGGACTTGAAACCGTCTGGCAACTATCTTTTGAAAACCTCAAGCCTGATTGTGCTGCACTGTTATCGGTCTTTACTTTCTGTGCGCCAGACAGCATCCCACAGTCGTTGTTCGAATTTAATGAAGAAAAGGACAGCCTTACAGATGACATGCTATGGTATCTTGACTCTGATCGGTTAGTGGTTTGTTCTTTGTATCCAAACTGCCCGCAGCAATTGCGATCGCTAACAATGAACACCATAGTCTGAGTACAAGTACGGAGGAGCTGTTGGCTCTTGCACTGATCAAAAGAGATGGATATGATCGCGTATTTTCGATTCACCGTCTCATCGCAGCCCAGTTCCGCCGCTTTTTGAACCCCAAAGACCTCCAAAAGGCATTTTGTGAAGCTTCAATCCTAATGTATAATGCCTTTCCAAAGAGACCAAAAAAGCCTGGGGCTGCCAGAGCCAATCTCTACAATGTCTGGGACAGGTGTCAACTTTGGTTGCAGCATGTGCTGCAGCTTAAAAGTAGCTTCATGCAAGAGCGAAAGCGGGACCCGAGCTTCTCTGCTTGCAGAGAGACTTGCGAGACATGGGTTCAATGCCAACGGTTGCTCATTCCATTCCCTTTTCCAAAGTCTCTTATGTTATGTATACTGATACGCTGGTAGCTACCTTCTTGAAACACAAAACTGGCGCGAGCTCGAAGACCTCGTCATCGTGAACAGAATTGCCATGGAAACACTTCCTGAACCGGACAAGGAAATATACCTCCTCTCATCAACTGAAATCCACGTTGCCTCGATGTGGGCCTTTCGGGGCGGATTCAAAATGGCCCTCAAGAGCTTGTTGACGGCACACAGTCTCAAGCTAGCTGAGTCCACCATCGACCTCCAGAATACCTGCTGGATCGAGGATAACTTGGCTTCCATTTATGGGTGCTTAGGGGATTTTGACACTGCGATAGAGTGGAACGAGCGCAGTCATGCGACGTGGAAGCGCTGGTCCGAGTCGACGGGCGTTGAGTTTAAGTGTCCTCCGCTTCTGAAGCTGACGCGTGGAAGAATTTTGACTCACGGAGGAAGGCTCGATGAATCAAGGGAGCAGTTGACTGAGGCTGTAGGTGGACTTTTGTCTGCAGAGCCGTTTGTCTGGGCCCCAACAGCTACGTGAGTTGTCCCTTTCTTATACACAGGCGTGTCAGAGAAAAAGAGAAACCCATGGTTGCATGTAAAATCCGATACTAATAATACACAGGTGCAAGTTTGCCATAGGACGGCTTCTAATGTTCGAAGGGAAGTACGAAGCCGCGGAAAGCATGTTGTTAGAATCTCAGTCCATGTGGCTTCAGGGCGATAAGTCTCGCGCTCTAGACTTCAACGGTATCATTGTATACCAGCTGGGTTGCTGCGCCATGATGCAAGGGGGTATAGATGCTGCACTGTAAGTTTGGACGAGCTGAGGATGACGAGTGCACCGTGAAACCACGCCTTATACTGACTATGTGTTCTTTTCTTTTAGCAAGCATCTCCAAGAGGCCAAGGTCATTAGCTCTATTCACAAAGACACGCATCCTGCTAAGTACGCTCGATGCTTATTAAAGCTATCTGAGGCACTACGTCAGGTCCCTGGAAGGGAGGCGGAAGCTGATCAGCGCCTCACAGAGGCGAAAGACTTATACTTCCAAATCATCGGCAAGACGCGGGCGACTGCTATGGAGAGATCAAAGGATGATCTTATCACACGTTCGGACCAAGTAAAGGAGGAAGATTTTGATGCTCTTATACACATTAGTCAACGATAGAGTACCAGGAGCGAAGAATGAAATCGTTTAAGACCATCCATAACTGGCGGCAATATTTTTGCTTCCTTTTCCCACCAGCACCTCGCCCTTTGAGCCTGCCACAATCGAACTACCTAGGCCAGTTTTTGCTACTCGTGCCATATGTCCGCATCCAAGAAGTATCCGGACTGACCTCTATCATCGGCTTTCTGATGATGTTGCGTCTTGCCCCTAGGATCTAAGACCCGCTCTCTGGAGTATGTTTTAAAATCAGATGTAATATCTCCTTGCGATCGTATGCACCTTCCTCCTTAGTTCACTGTCTTTGTTGTTCTCCAGTTGCGGTTGGCAACGTAGAGTCTTAATCGGACAGTCATATCGCATTCATCACGCTCGAACTATTAAATAAATATTTGCTGGAGTCACGAACCAACAGGCAACCTCTTCAAAACCGCCTCTCTCAGCCCAGCAACATTGTCAACCATTTCAATCCCAAATTTCTTGCACACAATCTGCACATTCCCCCTCTTCCAATACCCCTCGGGACAGACAACGATAGCCTTCCCCGGAACCCGCGCACAGATTCCAAACTCGAGCAAACTGATGGGCGCTTGGGTAGCCGGGTGGAAGTAAACGACGACAATGTCGGCCTTGACCTGCTTGTCGAGCTCCCACTCCACCTGCTCGCGATAAGGAGCAAAATCAATATCCTCGCACCACGAGCTGTCCCAGTCAGTGCGGTACGGATTGTATATAGTGACGGGCACGTCGGAGAGGGAGGTGGATAGGGTCTCGCGCCAGTCACTCGTGTCGATCTTGCTGGTGGTGCCAGCGAGAAAGACGGACTTAATGCCGCGGGGAGCTTCGTCTGAAGGCGCGTAGATGACGTGATTCCGTGCCTGAGCCATTCTAAAGGACGAAAATGTATTCTTGGGAGTTGTTTGAAGAAAACAAGTATGGAAGAAAGGACAAAGAACACGGGCTCGGATCATTAGAAGGTCACCTCTGTGAAGGTCGTTAGCTCAGACAGACTTGGGCGTAGAGCAGGGTGAAACCTGTTGCTGCCACGTGGACTTTGTACCAGGATGGATTTGCCGGAACTAATTCCGCACCGAGAACCCCAAACAAAGATTCTGGCAGCAAGGCGGTGCACAAGGGTACTTCAGGCACGCAGGTCTGATATATATAGTATGGATTGCGTAGATAATCAGTTTTTATTGCCGGTAAAAGGGACTTGGACCTCAGTTCTTTTGCAAAAAAGAGGAGGGCTGCTTAGATATCATATGTGCATGACAACAGTCAGGATTAGTAAAGACATGTAATTAGACCACAGTTGAGGTGTTTAGCCAGCCACCAAGTCGTAATCCCATGATATATCCCTAATGTATCAAAACACCTGCTTTCAGATCCATTCCTCCATATACCAACAGGTTTTTATACATTTTTGGCCGAGTCACGGCTGATTTGAAGTTTGAAGCCAACAGCCTGAAGACAGGCAGCTTTCTAGAACGAGGCTGGCAATACAAGAAGAGTGACCAGAAGCTGAAGTGCTGCCAGGATATTCGCCACTCCTCCAACAATCACCACAGCCCAGAACGTGAACCATTGCAGGGGATTCCGCTTGTCGCGCCACAGATCAGTCAACTTGCTAGGTCTCTGGCGCGAATTAAACTGCTGGAGCTTGATCAACCGTGGTCCGAGTCTTGGGAAATCGTCTCGAGCGCTGTATACGTCGCTTTGCAGGAGATGTCCTTCCATGGTCCGGCACGTGATTGGCCATATCTCAGATGGATAGCTCTGCAGGACTTTGTCGTACGTTTTCCACCACAGACTGCCGTACTCGTACTTGCGCTCGCAGAGATCCAAGAGCATGGCGTCGACACTCTCATTTGCGCACGACTTCTTCAACTTGCAGACTTCTTCACGTGCGACCGTTCTGGACTTGTTATCTTGTCCAAACAAAAGACGGTAAGAGAGTATAATCTCTTGCTCTAGACTGACGCAACACAGGTCTCTATCCTCCGGGGACAAGGGGTCAAGTTGCTCAGCAATACTATCAGGAGTTACCTCTAAACGATTTTAATAAGAGTCAGTGTCAAGATGTGCATCATACCTCTGAATCGCTGAACAAACGCTGTCGCCATGGATGGCAAGCAAGGCGCAGAATGTCGGGAAGCGAAACAATGACAGCCGGCGATTAGCTGGATTAAATCGTAGATGCTCGCTGACGGTATCGACCCATTGAATTGTGACGTGTCCAAAATAGCGTAATGAGTAGATGTTGAGGCTTGCCTCGTACAGGCTGTCCGTCTCTCTCGATACACCCTGTGCGCGTCCATCTGATTGGTCACCCCAGTGCTGTAGCTTGAACGACCGGAATGTGGTCAGGACTGGTCGCATACGTCTGTCGCTTGGTCTGTGGGTAGTGGAATTTTTGTTCGATTTAAACCCCTGCGGCAGGAGGCATGTTAGGTTTGCTGGTTCGTCGTCTGTGAAGGTCAATCTGGGCCGCACCACCAGGGTTGACCAGCACAATACCCCAAAGATAGCCATGGAAATGTAGCTTTTATCCTTGTCTCGCTCTAGATTCTGCTTGTAGTTCCCACCTTGCTCTTCGAGGCGCCGTAATATGTCGTGTATGCTGAGTTCAGGTTGTTCTGATTGTGTCGCCTGCAACACTACAAGACTCCAATCCCAACAGTCTGTTATTTCTTTGGGATTCGTACAGGATATCAAGTCCCAAATTGAGTCAAAGGTTGGGCCCATCAATGACCGGAAAGCGTCATGCTCCAAGTAGTCGCAGTACGACTCGATTCCAGGGAAATTTACGAGATCTTCGGACTTGATCCCGAACAGTAATTGGACGAATTCCAAGCGCTTATTGTAGGGTACTTGCTGGTTGATAGACTGGCCTTGTGATTCGAGATCCTCCGACTTTTCGCGAGATAGTGTGACTTGCTGAAGCAGTCGTTGCATTCTGTAGCCGTCCGTGTCTTCCTAGAGTGAAAAATGACTGAAAAAGAAGACAATGTTCAAATGGTGTAACAGGCGACAGGTTGTTCACCTTTTTGAGCTGCGATTTATAATTGTGGACATCTTTTGAACAATGTACGGGACGGGCGCCTAGGTTATTTAATATATCGTAGTGTCAAAGTGCTATGTTCCCCCTATCTGCAACAATTACTAAATATAGTTGAAGCTGCAGGTATTGCGAGGCTGGCGGCTAAGGATGGGGCGGTTATCTTGCTGATGAGCAGCACGGAAATGTACACAGCTGTGCCCTCAACTCGTCCCACACCCACTTCTGTAGCCGCGCGCCATGCGAAACAAACCTAATTTGCCATTTGCCGTATGAAGATACACTGAGCTCCCACAGAATTAGTTTGTAGATAAAACTCGAGCATTTGCGCACTCTTCTACTGCAACTCGGCAAACCTTCGCTTATATCCAATTAAAATTGGGTTTGGACTTTTTCTGGACAAAATGCGGCGCGCGCATATTTATATCCGAAACAAGGGTAGACCAAAATAGTAAGGGACGGCCCATCCCGCCCAGTGTCGCTGCTTTCTGTCTGACGGTTTGGTGAGCTGGTTGCGGGTAACCCTAGGGGGCTACTGAAGATTTCGCTAATGGCGGGACTTCACCAGCTGTTATCGCGTCAACGCCAGAAGCTCCCAGCAGGCAATTTCTTGATGGGTTTCGATGTGGTACCTTTGTGCTTTCGGGCATATTACGTGGATGACGAAGGCGAGCTGACGCCTTGGCAAAAATTGTATGCACGTGATAGCGGGAACTTGCGGAGGTACTCCGTAGGCCAGCGGCAATGCGCCTATGAACCAGGACATAATCCGACGAGCCAATGAGGCCACATGCACCCCACAGGCTTTTTCTCCGCAAATCATGGCGATCTCGGGAGGGCAAATGCAGCCAATAACTATCGCACGAAGAGTGCCGGGGCATATGTGCGGTTAGTCCAATTTATGCTATTCTGGGTATCTACTGGCTTCGCTCATGATTGGCTCTACACAGGCATCGGAGAAACCGAGGGTGGCGGCTGTCATACAGCGGGCCGCCAACAAGGTGTGGGTTGAGGGAGTGGAGCATCGGACCGGTTCAAGTGCGCTATTGCAATGGGCTAGAGACCAGAAATTCTGGATTCGACGGCGAATAGGATCATTGATTGTACGACATTGCAAGCTCGAAAGATGCCTCAAGCGACGGCGGCGCCGCACGCCTGACTCAGCTGAATTCTTGCCCGAAGTCATGCCGTACGTAGTCCTGGCTTGTACCGGCACTGCTCAGGTTTCAGATCTCACGACCAGTCTTCGAGACTTCCCCGCCATAGTCAAACTTGATGCCTAGGCTTCAAAAACCTGGCGTTTATGATATGCAGCCCAGTGGAGGGCTGAATGATTGCTTGTGCGTATATGATGTTGGTATAATCCCCACGCCGTTTCAACGATCGTGTTTGTAATCCTCCTCACATCCCTCAACCAATCACTACCGTATGATTGTGACATTGAAAACACCCTCCGCTCCAGCTGCTCGCCAGTTTATGAGTGTACTTGGTTCTTAAACTTGGACGAGGGATGATATATCGTAACTTGATTGTAAAGCCAGAGAATATAATGATATAGAAGGACACTGGATTGCTCAAATATTCCAAGGAAGAGAGTCTGCTTTGAATATGTAAAGAACGCACGCTCCATGGAGATTAATAGCCAGCCTTGTCGCGTCGACAACGCGTGTTTTCTAGGATAAAGCTTAGTCTGCTGATTCATGTACGTCATTAAATACTAGCGTAAAACAGGGTGTGTTCAGCACAGCAACGGGGCTACAACGGAGGTGCTACAACGGCCAGTGCGATAGCACTAGGTCTGTCACAGCCCAAGTGGGGTAAAGCCATTCCTAGGTAGGCACATGTGTTTTGTCACGCCTCGCGTGCTGACCTAACTGTGCTAGCACGCGAGGTGTTCTAGAGCGGAAGAAGTGCCACTACCTGCGTGCTGCCCTAATAAACCCGTAGCACATTTGGGTCAACCCCAGTCGTGTGCCAGACCATGGTGAACGCTACGGGTTTGATCACGTGTTGTTCATGGCAAAATTGAACAGCAATATCACCATGTTACTATATATAGCACGCCCCCTCCGTGCACCGCAACATGCCATTACCTCGTTAACCACCTTAGGAGGGAGAGAGGAAAGAGAAAGATCAGAAAAAAACAGCAACACCATGTTACTATATATAGCACGCCCCCTCCGTGCACCGCAACATGCCATTACCTCGTTAACCACCTTAGGAGGGAGAGAGGAAAGAGAGAGATCAGAAAACAACAGGAGTGGGAGAGACCGGTGAGGCTATAGGTGAGCAAGAGGACGAGAAAGGGCGCTAGCAAGGTATACTTATTCACACGAGCCTTCATGTAATGTCAACGATAAGCTGTAGCCGTATTCAACGTTTGTAACATTACGTTTCCGCAGCCGTCAAGTATCACAGCTACTCCTTTTCCCCTTATCCCGGCAGACATATACATTCGCTCTGTATCCCCCCCCGACTTCAATCTCGTCCTTCGGCTACATCACAGCGGCTTTCGAAGAGCTACTCTGTCTTACCTCCCGATGAGCCTCCAAATGGTTGCATTGGTTTCTAGTTCATCCCTTCCTAGTTTGGAATATTCAGAGATCAATACACAACTGCTACCGCACCGTAGAGTTGATCCATTAATAGGCCTGTATCACCTTCCCTTTACTGCTGAAAACGTAGAATGGTAACGGACAAGGATATGCAATCTCGAAGAGCACCTCGTCCAAGTCATCCTCCTCCTCCTCCTCTAGCGTTGCCACGAGGCCTAGGAATACAACTCGGGTGAGAAAGCGTGTGAGCATCTCTATATGTTCTTCGTCGGACCAGAAGGGATGTCTAATCATAGCATCTTTTAATAAGAAGAGGTCTGCAAACGTCTTAAAATAACTCGGAGTCTGTAGCTTGTCTCGTAACAATTGAGCTTTCTGTTCTATCTCGTTGATGCCTATATTACTCTATTAAATTGCCTACCTATATAAACTTAGGTATTCAACGTACCGCAATTGCATATACTACCTGCTAAACTAAAAACAATTTGCTTGCTTTGAGAAATGCTGCCGAATAAGTCTTTAGAGATGATCTTTGGGTAGATGTTAAAGTCTGGGTGATATGCAAGAGATATTTAGTTAAGGACAACAGCGAACATAAGACGACCTATGTCCTCGCTACAGATCACTTGGCTCACTACAGTGATATACGTTAGTTTAGCTGCAACCTGCAAATATCTCACATAGGAAGGGTACTGCCCCTTGCGATCATATCCTCTGGCCCATCAACAATTACACTTCCCTCTATAGAACGATCTGGTAGAAACATATTCCACAGCTGTTTGAGATAATTCCAGGCTCGCCACACAGGGAACTGGGAGGTACTGCTTGCTTTCATGTGCTCTGGACCATCAACTCGTAGAAACATATCCCGCAGCTGTTTGAGATAATACCAGACTCGCCGCACAGGGAACTGGCTAAATGTGTCCCGGAGATTCTCGCGGATATCGTCCCTGAAACCTTCATCTAGCCCCGCAGACCAAACGTCGAATTTGACTCTCATCTTCAACATGTTCCAGGCTTGCTCTAGGTCTTTCTTCAATGTCGTATAGGTCCCACCTGCATTTTAGTTAGTTAACACCTTTAATTATTATCTGGACTGCTAACCAAGTCGCATATAGAGTTGCATATGCTCGCTAATTTCCTCTGGGGGACTAAGGTCCATCATCTGAGCGACCAATTCGTCTTCCTCCTCTGCAGTAAGCGAATTCATTCTCGTGTGATAGACGGCCACGATATTAGAACCCATCTCATAGACGACACGTTCTAGTTTTCGGAGAAGGATCAACCTGCAGTCGTCTAGCTTGCTGCTTACAGTTTTAAAGCCAGACTCTACATGAGGGACAGCGCTTAGATACGATTCGATTATCTTACGAGCTCCGGCAGGAGACCCAAAGACTATTGTAGATATGGCGTAGGATTCCTCTAGCATAATACCGTTAATCTTGTTGATGTGCTCTTCAGCAATTAGGAAGAATCGAAAACAGAATCGGTGATTTGCTCGTTTAGTCCCATCCTCACCATAACGCAGCACCAGCCTGCCACCTGTGAGCAATGAGTATGAATTAAGAGCTTTTGATATCGGCAGGTCTGCTAATATAGAGTTTGCTTCGTTCGGATCGTCATGCAAGCCTGCACAAAGCCGATACATGGTCTGTCTAACCACTCTTATAGTTTGTGAGCTGTCTTCCATATGATCAGGCAACAGAAAACTCCGTAGCACAATCATCAACTTCGGAGAGATAACTGCAAAGGCGTGGTAGTCAGTGTAGCATGTCGCAGTAGATTCACCAGTGCTCAGATCTACTTGGCCGCTTACTGGTCCTTCGTGGATTCCATAGCCATTCTCAGTCAATAAGAACTCATCTTCTTGTTCTAATAGCGTGCATAAGGCCATGTACATATTTTGTATATGGTGAATAAACCAGTCCGCGTCGTCAGGGTAGGCGCGCTTTCTAATTTCATTCATCCACTCACCCTTTGGATCCATCTTCAGCTCTAACATAGCTTGGATGTTGTCAAACCACACATCAATTGGCCTCCTAAAACCTTTCTTGCGCATGTATTTTAGCAGCCCCTCTCGGTCATCAGCAGAATAGTCCTCTGAAGTCTCGTGATAGAAACGCTTGTGCATGTTCGAGGACCTATATTTCATAATAAATAGAAATTTGCGCAACGTATCACGCTCTAGGCGGGTTATCCAGACATCGTTCTTCCCAGCCTCAAACGTCTCTCGGACGGTGGCGACAACTAAGCTTGCGCGATACTCGAGTTTAGACAACTGATCTTCGAGATAATGCTGATTGTCAGCTCTGGCAAAGTCTCGGTACATGTCAAACTTCCCAAGTGTGCGGTCAACCGGTGCGTCGACGATCTGCGCCGTTGGGCCTGAGAGGTCGATTGTATGGAGCATATCGCTGACGCGTTGTTTCCGTCTGTTCCTGCCCTTCTTTGGTGACTTATAGGAAAAGTTGCGCAGAATAAATCGAGGAATGAAATGATGATATTGAGACGTCTCCGCGGAGGGTTGTATGCGAGCTGTTGGTGTAGAAGCCATTTTATGCCTTGCAGTTCAGTTGGCTTGAATGATATCTAGGTATAACTATAAGTAAGTAGACGGAGCTATTTTAAAATATGAGCAAAGAGCTTGAAGCAAGAAAACATGTCTTCCTAAAAACAAGGCTGGCGCCAAATTTTCAATGTATGCCACGAAGCATTGCACGGCGCCAAGCTATGGGTGTAGGCGCTACAATATCTAAGTGGCTGCGTCTCCATTTGCACATATGCCACGGCGAAGGGCCGTATCACGTGGGGATCACGGGAAAGCTTTAACGAAGAATAGCAACAGAGAGAGGATTTCCCCAGGGAGCCCCCCTCCCCCGCTGCTACTGACAATAGTATGGCCATGGTTCCCACAGGCAGCAGATGCCGTTCTTCAATAAAGCAGACGCGGCTATCCTGTCTCAAAGCATGGGCCATCACCGACTCATCCAGAGACCGTTGCGCCTATCCTCGATCCTGAAAAGTTAGATAAACCGATTGGGCCATAGGACCTGGACGTGGAACTGCCCTTCTATTCTTTAGAGGCGGAAGTCTACCGGCTATACCACAAAGACCTTAGACGAGTTACACTCAGGTGATCCTGGCGAACCCTTACCACATCCACTGACTCATCCTTGTAACTGATTCCATCTTGAGGTTCCACAGACTTCTTCCTTTGCTTGTAATCGTTCGACTTCACATCAACGTCAACCGCCTCGCCCATTGAATAAGGCTTCGATCATTTGTCTTCTAATTAAACTTGTCTCCTAGTCAAAGCAATAACCCTCGTCCTAACCCCCCCCCCC